>JACEGR010001816.1:0-150964 GCA_014170235.1 Listronotus bonariensis | reverse complement strand
AAAAAAATTAAAAACGTTTTTTTCATTAATGGCTTTTTTGCCATCTTCCCCAAAAATTACCATTTTACTTAGGGTGTATCAGACTTTGCAGGAATTTTGGTTTGACGTGATGGAAAGGGACAAACATGGGCAGGGAATTTTTAATAAATATTTGTTTTACTGATGAGTGCACATTTACATTAAACGATGAACCCAGTCATCAAAATTACCGATACTAGAGCAAAGAAAACCAACACAGATTTGTCGAAACGAGGACGCAATATCCACAGAAAGTAAATGTTTGGGCGGGGATTTTCGGACATCATATTATTGGACCATTTTTTCTTAATCAAAATTTGAATGTAGAATTGTATTTGGAACCACTCGAAGAACTAATTTTACCCACTTTCAATGATGTATCCAGGGAAAATCAGAAAATTTGGTACCAAATGGATGGCTTCCTCTGGGGCCCTTTAAAAGCATGATATACAAGGATAAAAATTACTCTAATCTAGATGAGTTATGAACATTTGAATTTTTTTTTAAATCTTAAGTTTATTTTCAACATATTAATTATTGTAATAATATTAATAATTCATTGAAGCATGTAAATATTATAAATGTCCTAATTTCTTCACATTTCTTTCTCTAGTTTAGTTTAATTTAAATTAATTCGTTTGTATAAATGCACCTTTAATCTTTTCACTATACGATTTTTTGATAATAATAAAGCACTAAATTTTAAAATGACAACGTTAGGTCACGCTAACTGGTATTTTTATTGTTGTTCATAAATATAAGGCGATAAAAATTTTTTAAAATATATTAGCATTTAACTAGCAAACGGATCCTAAATGTTTCTAAATACCTCTGTATGCTACCACCAACGAAAATTGTTGTAAGGAAAAAAGTTGGGCGTCTCGTTAAAATAAAGTTATTTACGAAAAATTAGCTTGTTAGTAATGACTTGTAAAAAACGTTCAAGAATCCCTAAGTATAGCATTTTTAATTTTAAATTACAAATATTTATTAAAAATATTTTACAGAAAATGTGTAAATTTTCAATGTTTTCTTAAAAATGGTTTTAAAATGCTGTAAAACATATTTGCGGGTTGTATGTTTTCCTGTAAAGACTTAAATAACAAACTTGCCCTATATTGAAAAAAACGACTATTTTGATTTTGTGTTAACGTATGTCACAATCAATTAACGAGAATATGATAAAAACTTAAAACAAAAATTTAAGGCTTTCTGCAAAAGCTACATCTTATTATAGTTATTTATTAGATAAGTGAGTTATATTACATATAAGTCACGCAAGAAAAGTTTAACTCCTCGAGCCCGAAGGGCGAGAGAGGTAATTTTCTTAAGTGACTTATATGTAATAACTCACGTGTCTAATACAAAATGTTATCCAACACTTTCGTATAAATCGTTTTTAATATCGAAAATAATTTGAAAACGTCATCCATTATTTGTTACTTGTCATTGTCAACACCAGCAACAAAATTTTGTATTTTTTGAAAGCAAGCTTGTTTGGTTGTAATGCATTTTGTTGGTAACTACGGGTTTGTTTAGTAAACAACTTTGTAGACAAACATAAAAATGCTTTATGAAATGGAAAATTGTGAAGTTCCTGCGGAAATTTTGGAAGAAGCTGCGGTAGCGACATGCAGTTTAATTCCAGAGAAGTCAAAACTAACGTACAATAAAGAATTTGAAGATTTTGAAGCATGGAGGAAAAGGCAAGGAGTTAGTACTATAAATGAAGATGTTATTATGGCTTACTTTCTGTTTTTATCGAAAAAATTGCTCCCTCATCAATGTGGACCAAGTATTCAATGATAAAAACGACCTTAAAAGTATATAAGAACGTGGATATAGGGAGGTATGGAAAAGTTGTCGCTTATTTGAAGAGCAATTCAAGAAATTTCAAACCGAAAAAGGCAAAAATTCTGGAGAGGCAATACATCGAAAAATTTTTGGCTGAGGCACCTGACGACGAGCACTTAATGTCAAAGGTATGAATTTACTTTAGTTTCTGGTATTAAATATTTATCTGTTCGGATTTTTATAGGTTGCATTGATATTGGGAATCGATGGTGCATGCCGTTGTGACGAACTAACTCGCTTAAGTATTGAAGATAAAGTAGATAAAGGCCAGTACATATATGTTTCTATACCTGATACCAAGACGAACAAATCGAGAAGCTTTACAATTTTAAAATAAGGATTTTTGGTAAATGTGCTTGAATTATTTAGAAAATATGTGTCCCTAAGGCCAGAGAACACGCCTCACAAAAGATTTTTTGTCAACTTTCAAAAAGGCAAATGCACTAGGCAATGCGTGGGAATAAATAAAATTTAGAAAATTCCGAGAGTAGTTGCTCATTATTTGCAACTACCTGATGAAATCTTATATAGTGATCATAGCACGCGGCGTTCTTCAGCGACACTTCTAGTCAACGCTGGGGCCGATATCACCAACCTTAAACGCCATGGCGGGTGGAAGTCTTCTACCGTGGCAGAAGGATATTTAGAAGATTGCATCTCTAACAAGTTTGAGATTGCAAGACGAATACAGGGTGAAGAGCGCACCAAGGCAAGTACTAGTGCTGAAAGACTTCCTGAAGAACACTCCGCACAATGTAACGTTGTCCAAGATAAATCTAATATAACAATTACTGTTAATATAAACACGAATAAATTGTAGAATAATATATTAGTTGTTTTATGTTATTTTTTTAATTGTGAAATGTTGGAAGTAATAAAGAATTAGTATAAGTCACTAGTGAGCTAAAGTCTATATTTCACTAGTGAGCTAAATGGTACTTTAGCTCACTAGTGACTTATAGTACACTTTATATCCTCAAAATCTGATCAATTATGTAGATATTATATGTAAGTGTTGGATACATTTTATTTATTGTAATGTTGTTCGCGATTAAGCTACTCACGAAAAATTAGCCTGTTAGTAATAATTTGTAAAAATTGTTCGGGGATCTCTAACTACCATATAATAAATTCACCAAAGTTCATGTATTATAAATGTAGCATATTAATAAGCTTGCTTTAATATACTGACTTGGGTATATTCATCCTAACGTGTTTACCTAATTAACTACTTCCCTGATATAATAAACATTTTACGAAGTTTCCGCAGGTAAAATATTACAATAGTTTCTTAATATAAAATCCACAAGTATTCTAATAAAACTTGAAGAAGCATGTGAAGCAGTTTGAGGAAACTAATTTGGTATTCCTCCTTAAGGGAGTTGCGTAGAGACAACAACATAACTGTTTTTGTTTAATACCATATTTGTTCTAAAGTCCCAAACAACATTCCTAAACAAGTCAAACAAAATTTACCAGCTTTATTATTAATATACGATTTTGAAAAAGAAAAAGAAAAATATATTAAAATTAGCAATTAAGAATAATTTATTTTACGATTTTTATAAATCTCTGTTTTTAACTTAATAACTTTTTAAAGCAATAATATGTTTCATAACACTAAAATTATGTATGATTCTCGTTTTAACCAGAAACAAATTTAAAAATAATGTTGTTCCTGTAAATACTTATTATTGTACCAATTTGTTACAAATACCTTTAAGAGTCACAAAAATATTTTACCTGGTAAACAGTTTATCCACGGATAACTTTACAATAGCTCAAGTGGACCAAAAATTTTAATGGTCCAAAAAGTTGCTTTTTAGAAAAACAAGATATACGTAAAGAAATATTGTTTATCTTGTTAAGGGACCAAAAACTACAGCAATGTAAAAATTTACAAAGATAAAACTGCCTTTGTTGAAGCACCTGTACAAAGAAAAAAACATATTTTTTAACGTGAATTCTGTTTATACTAAGAAGCAAAAGCATTTGCCATACAATAATTTTTTGAAAAATAAAGTTTTTGATTGTTTTGTGATATTGTAAAGTTCTAAAAAATAAATATCAGGCCTCGAATTGCAAAATAATCATAGTACGTTTAGATATTATAAGATATGTTATAAAACTAGAACATAAAAAAGTCGATCCTTACTCCCGCGTGGGTAAAAGACTTCTAAAAATTGAAATATAGTCCAAATTAACAAATTTTTTCGTTTGTGGGTACTGCTACATATATACATCCATTTTGAATATCTCTCGGATTCATTATAGCGTCACCAAACACCGTGTACAAGCTTAAAAGTTTTAAAAACTACGTTTATTATAATATTCAGTATAATTAATAGAAAAAAATTAAAGAAAATTATGTTTAGTATCATAAAATCCTTAAACAAAATATTATTTGGCTTTTCTCCAGAATAAAATTAAAAGTTTATTTAACATTTTAAGAAAATTAAAACTTTTATACATTATGAAGAACTATTCTGCTCTTACACAATATAATAAAAGTTTTTATTACTTTAAAAGAAATAAAATAATAATATATTCAATATTAAGCTACTTACAATACAAAGGTTTCAAACTATAAACAAAGGTTCATTGGATTGAAACCTTTGTATTGTAAGTAACTTTAATATTGAATATTTCATTATTTTATTTCTTTTAAAGTAATAATAACTTTTATTATATTGTGTAAGAGCAGAATAGTTCTTCATAAGGTATAAAAGTTTTAATTTTCTTAAAATGTTAAATAAACTTTTAATTTTATTTTGAAGAAAAGGCAAATAATATTTTGTTTAAATTTAATCTCCCAGGAAACAAATAAAACATAAAATACTTTATAAAAATCTTTATCAATAAATGCAAATACCTATATTAAGATCGACAAAAAATAAATAAAATGATTTTAGAGGGTATGTATCAAACAACTGATATTGTAAAAATAATTTTTCTATTAATCATATACAGGATGATTCTTAACTTATGTGCATAAACTTGAAAAATTATTGCTATAGGGCAACCAGTGACTACACATAAAAAAAAATTAGTTAAATATTTTTAATTAGTGAGATAATCAATGATTTTAGGTTAAATAAAATACCCCGAATTATAAAGACAAATAATAGAAACAATTAAGTACAGTTTTTACATAGCCTGGTTAAATTATTTGCCTTAATTTTTTGTTTTTCATAAAAAAACAACAAAAACAAACAAGTCACGATGCTTATGATAACATTAGTAACATAATAATTTTAATCATTTTTAGTTAATTTATTTATAATTGTTACCTTTACATGTTAATTGCATAAACCAATGATCAGCGCTGAAATAGCTTAGTTGGTTAGATAGCAGCCCGATTTTATTCAATTAAATATGGTTAACATAATTTTGCTAATAGACAAGGGAATAAAAACTAGAAAAAAAATGTTACCCAGTGCGGGATACGAACCCAGAGTGTCGACAAGGCATGCACTGCTAAATGCTGCTACCTAACCAACTAGGCTATTTCACCGCTGACCATTGGTTTATGCAATTAACATGTAAAGATAACAATGATAAATAATTTAACTATTATAATTAATTATTATTAATTGTAGCAGGCCTATGCTGGCAGATGTTGTTCACTTGCATTCACTACGTTAAAATCTGCCTAGAAAATATGATTTTATTTAATTAACAGATGAGGGTATATTTTCCTAATGCCGGATCTTAGACTATGAAACAAAGAATAGGTAAATTCTTTACTTTTTTGTAAATAATCATTATTTGTCCCTAGAATAACACCTGTTTTTAGTTTTAAATAATTAATTATCTTCGTAAAATATTTTACTAACTCTTTTTTTTAAATATTAAGCAATAATTTTCCAACTTTATGCGTATGGATTAAAAATCACCCTGTAGGTAAAAATTTTATTAAAAACAATAATCTAGTATTTTTTCAATGCATTTGTTAGCAAATTTAACAATGAATACTAACATTTGTTTAAAGGTCATAGACAATGATGTGGTTAGGTAAAATATTTCTTAGACTTGTACTGTCTTAATTTATTAAAATACGTAAGTATCCCAATTTATCTTCAGGCGAGTAATTACTAACTCTTACATTACTTACCTAAAGACGGCTGGAGTGTATTTTAATAAATTAAGACAATGCAAGCCTAAAAATACCTATCTATTTTTCAGATACGAATATATTTGTAAAAAGGCAGCTAACAACTTTAGGAAATAACACTTTTAGTTATTCTTCTTTATTAATTAAAAACAAGTCGTTATTAAGTCTAAAAGGTGAGCGTCAAGCAAACTGATATTGTGAACACGTGATGCTTGTCATAGAGGTAAAAATTATGATGAAGACAAGAGCTATGTAGTTTGTTTCTTTACTAATAAATTTCATTTTATTTGTATTTTATACTGGGTGACCACTTATTTTACTGACAATCCTTTGGAGATAAGATAAGATTCCAAAATAATAAATTATAAAAAAACCTGTATTTGAACATAAACCCTAAAAGTTTTACTTTAACTACAAGGTGTTATTATTATTTTTTTAAATACGTCTTGTATGCATTATTATACATTTTTAATAAACAAGAAAAATAAACTTACGTCAGTGACGTCAAAGAGGGGTTACGGGTAAATATGTAAAAAAAAATAGTACAACTGTATTAACTGACTTTTCTTCTGGCTTTATTTTATTCTACGTACGGTTTTTGCGTAAATACTAATCATTTCTTTGCATGGTCATCTATCTAATTCCACAGTAATTAATATCAGTATCTTTTTTATTTTTTAAAGCAAAAATATCTTTTACGAGAAAATTTGTTGAAACTGTAATTTTATTTAATAGTTGGTAAAGCAAACCTAGTAATAGGCCGTACTCTTAAGATGTGGACCATATACTAAATACTGTAGGATTAGATACTGATATGACAATGCTTAGCAATTTGTTGTATTTATTTACGAGAAAACCGTACATTTTATATAAAAAAATTGTTTAGAATTATATGAGATACAAAAACAAAATATTTTGTGCCATTTTCTAAAATATTTACCCCAAAACCCTTATGAACGACACTAGTATTTTTTTTTATTTGTTAAAAATCCTGATACATAAAGTACGTCTCCCATTTTATTTAAATATTTAAATAGGTATAAAATTTATTACATAAAAACGATTTTTTAAAATATTTAACACTCCCCTAGTTTAAAAACTGACTCGTCTGGGACATACAAAAATCAATAAAAAATAATGTTTCATATTTCATATAAAAAAGAGTTCTATCGCGCATCGTTAGAGAGATATTTACTTTAGAAGTTAGAAAAAAAATTAGTGTTTAGTAAGTTGAGATTAAACAGGGGACACACGTTTTTTTCATTTTCTGTATGCATTTTTGAAACAGGGAGCAACATTTTGCTTTGACCGATTGATTTCTTTATCTTTTTTCTACAAAAAGGTATTCTTTATTTGAATCGATATCTTAAACCGTTTTTCATCAAATCGCATTTTAAAACCACATATACCAGCATTGTATGTAGAAAAAATGGTCGCAACGTTTATAATTCAGACTTACTAAACAGACGTTTATCTATGGAAAAAAGCACTACTATGAAGATATTTACGGCAGTATTCACCAAGCTCTAACAAATATTTAGCACACTGATAGACTGCTTTTTAAGTAGCTGCTAAAATATCATTTGTAGTATGACAACAGTTTTAAAGGAATAATTGAAATAATTCTTTTTTATACTAACTTTGAAGGTAAATATATCTTTAACAAAGCGCAATATATATATATATATATATATATATATATATATATATATATATATATATATTTAATATAAAGTACTAATAGTCTAATATTCGAATAGGAAGCGACCTTCATCCATCTGTTTAGCAGATAAAAAACGATTTTATATTAAAGATAGTATTTAAACAAAGGTATTGCCATAGGGTTGTCTAAAAAAATAGGTCAAGGCTATAACCAATAAAAAAAAATTGGTTTTAAAATTTTTAAGTGACTCTATAATGTTAATTTTCATAATTTTCTTGTAGATGACAGTACTAATTATTAGTACATTTTTTTCCGATTTTTATTATTAAAAATCTGGTAATTTTTTAAATTTTAAACTTAAAATATTTTCTTTGGTACATTCTGTATTATTTAAAAATATATATCTTAATCACTAACATACGTACGTATTTAAAAATATAGGGGTTGCCATTATACAAAGTGTGTTAACAATTTTGAGGTAATTTATTTAAATTAAATATGGCCTTAACCTATTTCTTTTAGGCAACCCCATAGCGATACCTTTGTTTAAATACTATCTTTATTATAAAACAGTTTTTATCTGGTAAACAGATGGGTGAAGGTCGCCTCCTATTTGGATCTCGTAATATACCAGTATTTTGGCTCATTCTACCTCCATCATTTATGACGTTACTTTTCCGGACACCCTGTATATGTTCATATGATTTTTTTATTTTTCATTATAGAATTACCCTTTAACCTTCCGGCATACAGCGAGGGTGACGTGACATCAGCGCGTCAATGTCATATAAAAATTCCACACCACTGTTTTTTGACCAATCAAATGTGGAGTTTTGGTTGCATTACCATGACAACACAAGTATTTAGCGGGAAATTTTTTCTCTTGCCTAAGGTACCCTAGAGCGAATTATAGCGCAAATTTTTGACATAATTATTGAATTTGTTTTAACGTCATGTCTGTCATTCACATACATATTTAAAGAAAATGTTATTTTGTACCAGTTGTTGTATTTCAGACATAACATAATTTAAAATATTGTAAGGTTTTAAGACCCTAAATGACAATTTTATATAACTACAGTTAGTAAAATAATATCATAAGACTAAAGTACTAGACATAAGTGAAGATCAAACGAGAGCAAGGTATAGGTCTAAAAAAATAAAATAAACTTATTTTACCAACTGTAGTAATATAAGGTATATATAATATAAAAGAATAAACAATGATAAGCTCTAAAATTACCAATGTTTGTAACTACAATTGGTAAAATGAAAAATATTTCTTTTAGAGTAAAATTTTAAAGCTCGTGTTAAAGTTACAAATATTAATTTTTAAAAAATATTATTTAACACAATGAAGAATATTATTTAACACAATGGTGTGAAATTTTCTTACCGAGCACGTGTGGTATCGTGCTTAAATTATTCCAGGCAATTTTTTCTCGGCCACAAATATTTAAGAAAATTTTCAAAATATTCGTGGCCTTGAAAAATTTCCGGAAATAAATTTAGCACTAGTGGTATTACAAGTGAAAACACGTCCGTGACGCGCCGGGCGGAACAGCCACGTGACACTAGACAAGGATTCAATGTATTAAAACGCATTGATGCCGCGATGCTGTCCCGTTGCGCTCGCTGTTTGCCGGAAGCTTTAAAGCTTGCCGGTAGAGATAATGGATACCCTGTATTTGTCTTTTAAATTAATTTTCCAGTAGGTTTGATACGCATTAATACTTACAACGAAATACCTTCTGGTATATCCAAACTTCGAGCAATGTAATCGAGAGCCGTTTCCCAAGAATTAAGGTCAGATTCAGTCAAGACGACCTTGCACGGCATTTCGTGTATCTTTCCGTTGGACATCACAAAAGGATTGTCTTACGTGCTCGTGTTATAGTTCCAGAAGTTGATGCCATTGAGGCTTGAGTGTAGAAATTTTCACTGTAATATTTTCGAGGCTGATAGACGTCCTGCTTTTCAGCCGGGGTTTTATAACTAAAATGGGAGTATTTTGCTTTTATTTTACCTTTTATATACGGGGTATTGAACAAAATCTAATAAACATTGAATAAAACTAAAAAAATTAACTTTATTGATATTTTTAAATAAATTGTGATTTCATTATTTTATTAACAACCATCTATGTTGACATTTTCGACGTTTAAAAGCTTGTCAAAAGTGTCACTTTTTTACTTTTACTTTTATCTCTTGGGAGGAAAGGTAACTTTTCCCCTTGGGCCGAAAGCAAAATAAAGTAAAAATAAATCTACAAACGTCTAGTCGCAAAAATTCAAAAATTGGCCAGCTTGACATCTTGTCTAATATTTTGAACATCTCTGTGACAATTATGAGCGCGATAAATCTCTGGAGGCGTAATTATTTGACAAATTAAAAATCATTTTGTTAGGTTGATACATTTCCTATTTAAAAAGTCTAGAGAAAAATTTTGGTAATGGTAAGCTGTTAGGTAATAAAATATTTTACGCTTTACGCCAAAAGTCAATACTGTTTGGAGAAATGGTTTCATCTGATTCTCTTGGCAGTAATAAAACACTTTATGCACTCTATTTTTAAACAGCAAGGAGAAATTCTGATTTAAGCTGATAGCGTCCTAATGGTTTAACCCCAAATTTTCACCAACGACTAAAAACTTAAGCAACTGGTTTTTGACATATGACAGATGACAGCCGACATTTGACCTTTGACAGATGAAATTTGACATTTGACGGATTGTACTTGCCATGCGTTAAATATGACATACCAAAAGATTCCTAAATTTTAAATTACGTAAAATATTTTAAGATAATAAGCTTCACCGGAGACGGAATGATGCAGAATGCCTCATCTCTCTCTACTTAAATTATTTTTAGTTTACCTATAGTATATTTTAGTTTAATAAGCTCCAAATTTAAGGTCTTTTACTATTTAACCTGTGCTTTCTATCTTTCTAACTTTATTTACGTATTACCCTTTGGTGAGATATTTTAATTTGTTTAAATATAGTTGTAAGAATTACAGTAATTGAGCAAATCCCAAAATTTTATGCCTAATTATTATCTTTGTCAAGTTCGGTAAATGTTCATAAATTAAATATTTTGGCACATAGAAAGGATAACCTTTTGTTTTTTTATGTAAAAATTAAGTGGACAGTTTCATCACGTAATCAATAGGATAAAAATACTTTACTTAAAAATACCCAAAATGTTCTTAACTAATCATAACTTTTAGTGTGCACTTTTAGCGGGGGTTATTACACAAGTGCATCAACATTATCGATAATTTTCCTTCAAAGCGTATTGCCCAAAACTACTAGAGTTCATTTTCATATATCTATCCTTCGGATTTGGGCTCTTTGCCAAAATGTGAAAATGAACAAGAGTAGTTTTTAAAAGGCAATACACTTGAAACTATTCGTGCATCAAAAATATTTTTTTGATGCACGAGTGTAATTTAGGGAAGACATTACTTAAAGAAAGAAAAACAACTCTACAGATTCAGTGCCAAAACCAGACATTTTTATACAAAAAAATTATGAAATGCCAAACTGAACAGCCTAATAACTTCAAATAGTGTTCTTTAGGTTCTTTACTAACGAAAGTTAGTTTTTGTGGTATTTTCGATTAAGGTACGCGCACATACGACGGCATCGGACGGACGGGACGATACGGACATAAAAAAATAAAAAGCAGCGCACGTATGTGTGATCAGTAGTTGTTAGCAACTTGAATTAAAATCCGGCCAAAATTGATTTTATAGCTAAAGAATTTTAAACACAGCATCACATTTTACTGGGGGACCAGCCCCAAATATTGCTAACTTTTTTTCTGTTTTTGCCTGCTAAAAAAATACGTAGTATTTGCACAGAACCCTCTCCCCCTATAGTGAGAATTGCTGAGATTCACCCAGACCCCCTCCAACACCCCTAAATATCTCGCGTAATCTATTAATCTATGGACGCCCACTTACGGTACGCGCAACATACGTCGGCATCGGACAAACGGACGGACAATACGAATTGGAAAAAATGGTTTTAAAGAAATTAAATAAAGAAGTGCACCTATGTGAGGGCGATTTGATTTGAGAATATAGAAACTTTAATTAAAATCCGACCATTACCGTTTCATATATGCGATACAGGTCAGAAATTGATTTATTGGCAAGAATTTAGGCCCATTTCTACCGAAGCGTATTTACTCAGTGGTTTTATACCATTCCATGGGTGAAAAGGCGCTATTTACCCATGGTTTACCCATGACCCGCATGTGCGTGTTGCACCAAATCTATTTTTTCCGATCCGTACCGTCCGTCCGATGCCATCGTGTGTTCGCTTACTTTACCAGAAATTTTATTTTTACGGTGATAGAACATTAGCCTTTTCTATCATTATTTGTTTTTAAACAATCCGTAAGGTGACATTTTCAAGCGGCATTTTATAAAATATAAAATCTAAAGTATTAAAAATTTGCATCTTATCTTACCGTACAACCCACCAAAACTTTAAAATCGTATAACACTTTTAAAGAAAATATCAGGCCTGCTATTGTCGCTTATGAATTTAAATACTCGTGTACTATGCATAAATAGAAATTATATACTTAATTTTTTTCTTATTCCAACTTTATTTATTAAAACCAAAATCTAATTAACCCTTTTTTAATCAAAAAGAAAGAAAACCCAAAATTCAATTAGGTACCTATAATAAGTCAAAAAGGTTTGACTTGTAATTTTGCTGCGACTCTGTAATTAAAATTAATTTTGAAGCAGACAGCTTTATAGGTAGAAAACATGTTATAAGGTAGAAATTTAAGATTTTCATGTAAGAAATTAATTAACAAATATACAGGGTGATGTTTTTTATGTTTAGTACAAGAATCTCGAAAACCGCTGCAGCTACAGAGACAGTTAAATGGAAAAAGAATTGCAGTTTTTAGAGCTTAGTTTAAATCATATTTTGTTTTATCAAAAAAAATGGCTTATTGGATATTTTGAAAAACCCGTTTTTCCAAAAATTGTTTTCCTCTATAGGTCCGTTAATTTTTAAAATAAAAATAAAAAGTTAACAGAAAACTTGAGGATACGTATCGAGAGAAATTACATAAATGCATCAAAATTATCAATAATTTTGCTTCAAAGCGTATTGCCTGAGTTCATTTTCATATTTTGGCGAAAGAGTCCGACTCCGAAGGACGAGGGCTCTTTCGCCAAAATGTGAAAATGAACGAGAATAATTTTTAGAAGGCAAGGTTTAAAAACTAAATAATCTGATTATTTTGATGCTCAAGTGTAAGTAAGTAAGTGAAAGTATTAAATGAAGAAATAATAATTTTCTAAACAATTTATTTAAAAACATGAAAGTGCAATTTTCGATATATACTATGCAATGATTTCTGTAATCAAGCGATAATTGTTGAGTAGACAAATGGGTGGGTGTAATTTTTTCATAATAAAAAGGTGTAATCCGATATTTATTGTAGTAGTCCGTCTATGGGCTACGACATACACTTGCATTTTTTTAAATGGAATGAGATAGAGACTTGCGGTTTTTGCGAACTGTTGTAATTTTTTTCTACCATTTTGTTTTAAATCCAATGCTTTCCAAAAATTTTGGACACTGTTTTGGGTATTAACTCAGCGTTGATCTAATATATTTAGTTTTAAAATAATTAATAAGTGAAAAAACTTGCACAACCGAAAGGTGAATGGGGGTGCTGGGCTTTAAACTTAGATTTTGCTCTAAAATGTAAACACATTTTATCCAACACTTACATATAATATTTACATAATTGATCAGATTTTGAGGATATAAAGTGTACTAGTGAGCTAAAGCACCCTTTAGCTCACTAGTGAATTATAGACTTTAGCTCACTAGTGACTTATACTAATTCTTTATTACTTCCAACATTTCACAATTAAAAAAATAACATTAAACAACTAATATATTATACTACAATTTATTCGTGTTTATATTAACAGTAATTGTTATATTAGATTTATCTTGGACAACATTACATTGTGCGGAGTGTTCTTTAGGAAGTCTTTCAGCAGTAGTACTTGCCTTGGTGCGCTCTTCACCCTGTATTCGTCTTGCAATCTCAAACTTGTTAGAGATGCAATCTTCTAAATATCCTTCTGCCACGGCAGAAGACTTCCACCCGCCATGGCGTTTAAGGTTGGTGATATCGGCCCCAGCGTTGACTAGAAGTGTTGCTGAAGAACGCCGCATGCTATGACCACTATATAAGATTTCATCAGGTAGTTGCAAATAATGAGCAACTACTCTCGGAATTTTCGAAATTTTATTTATTCCCACGCATTGCCTAGTGCATTTGCCTTTTTGAAAGTTGACAAAAAATCTTTTGTGAGGCGTGTTCTCTGGCCTTAGGGACACATATTTTCTAAATAATTCAAGCACATTTACCAAAAATCCTTCTTTTAAAATTGTAAAGCTTCTCGATTTGTTCGTCTTGGTATCAGGTATAGAAACATATATGTACTGGCCATTATCTACTATATCTTCAATACTTAAGCGAGTTAGTTAGTCACAACGGCATGCACCAGCGATTCCCAATATCAATGCAACCTATAAAAATCCGAACAGATAAATATTTAATACCAGAAACTAAAGTAAATTCATACCTTTGACAATAAGTGCTCGTCGTCAGGTGCCTCAGCCAAAAATGTTTCGATGTATTGCCTCTCCAGAATTTTTGCCTTTTTCGGTTTGAAATTTTTTGAATTGCTCTTCAAATAAGCGACAACTTTTCCATACCTCCCTATATCCACGTTCTTATATACTTTTAAGGTCGTTTTTATCATTGAATACTTGGTCCACATTGATGAGGGAGCAACTTTTTCGATAAAAAGTAAGCCATAATAACATCTTCATTTATAGTACCAACTCCTCGCCTTTTCCTCCATGCTTCAAAATCTTCAAATTCTTTATTGTACGTTAGTTTTGACTTCTCTGGAATTAAGCTGCATGCCGCTACCGCAGCTTCTTCCAAAATTTCCGCAGGAACTTCACAATTTTCCATTTCGCAAAGCATTTTTATGTTTGTCTACAAAGTTGTTTACTAAACAAACCCGTAGTTACCAACAAAATGCATTACAACCAAACAAGCTTGCTTTCCAAAAATACAAAATTTTGTTGCTGGTGTTGACAATGACAAGTAACAAATAATGGATGACGTTTTCAAATTATTTTCGATATGAAAAACGATTTATATGAAAGTGTTGGATAAAATTTTGTATTAGACACGTGAGTTATTACATATAAGTCACTTAAGAAAATTAAATTTTTCTTGCGTGACTTATATGTAATATAACTCACTTATCTAATAAATAACTATTAAACTGAGGGCTTACTTTTATTATTTAGCTATGAAGTTTATATAATGGCCTATTATGCAATATTTAATTTTAAACTTGAAAACATTAATTGAGGATCTAAAACAAAAAATGTTTAAAAATATATATATATATATATATATATATATATATATATATATATATATATATATATATATATATTTAATGTTTTATTATTTATAATTTATTAAATACAAAATTTACAGGGTATTCCATTAAAAAGTTATATGTTTGGTTTATATATCAAAAAAAAAAAACTACTCCAATGAATTCTACGTAAAAACATCTACTTAAATAAGCTTTTGCTTTTGTTGTAATACACGAAATACAAGGAAGGCCCCAAAATTAAAAAACAACAAATTTTTTCCTGGATGTCATAAACTAAAAAGCCATAAAAAACTTTAAGTGTCATCTTCTATTCCATTAAAAATAGTAGCAGTTCAAAAAAACCGCAAGTTTCCATCTCCTATAATTGCCAAATTCCTTATTGCAACGAAATCCGGACAACCTGTACCAAGCAAAATAAATTTTTTAATAAGGAGCGCTTGATCTCATTGAAGCCTATATTCGCTAAATTTTGTGACGTAATGTTTTCCCGTAATTCTTTGTTTACAATCGTACTGGAACGTTTTTTTCGAGGTTTTGCTGTTATTATTTTGCTTTTAGTCATTGGACTTTAAAATAAGTTTAGTTATTACTGTTTATAGTTAAATTGAGTAGTTATTAGTACTGCAGTTACAGAGAATTTTAAAACCAGTAAACAGGGGTCACTGACCTTTGGATATTTTTTTACAGGGAATTTACGTTTAATTCATTATTAAGGGTACGATACAATTTTTTTAAATGTTTTTTTAGTTATTTTATTTTATGGTATGCAAGTATTGGTTTATTTTATCAGATAAAAAATATTATGGCAAAAAGGTGACGTCACAAACATAACCTATATTTTTGGACAAATATAAAAAATCGAGCGTCCTTATTAAAAAGTGTATCTTCCTTTAACCTATACAAGATACAAAACGAAACTTCAAAAATTGACATTATTAGTAAATATCTAAAGCCACGTCTAGACTTGGAACCATAGATATCTCACATCTAGATACACAGAGCTTAGTTGCCTTTTGCGGATTTTTACGCCCTTCCTTAGTAAACAAACTCGAGGCCCACCGAAAGATTTTTGGTACATGAGCATTAAAAAGTCATGTCCAGTCCAGTACCGGACTTAAATCACTAAATAATTTAAAAATCCCAAAATCTCAGTATCTTAATGTGCAAAGAAAAATATTCGTTATATATTTATGTAATTATTTATATTATTTTACATCTCTTTACGAATATACATTAGGTAGTGATATAAAAAAACATTATGGACACGATACGTCAACAGTAAATAAGGCCCAAGATTTGCTAAATTATCTTTAAAGAAAAGAGAAACGGATTACCTGGGTCACGTTGACAGGAATAATAATTTAATTTGGTGAGTTTAATGTCACTTGATAAATAAAACAAAGGATATGAACCAGATTCTGAGATGTATTTTGGGCTACTTATCAGAAAAGTCACAATTTTTTCCTGATTTAAAAAGTTTAATTAAAATTACTTACGGCCAATTTTCGACTGGCACCCATTGTCAATTTATTCTCCTATTCCTAAATGTATGTAAAATGTAGATTTTGCAGTGGGATCTTGGAATATTAACAAAGATGGCTTAAATATTTTGCAATACATACAATTTTGATTTGAGCCAGGCCTAAAATTTTCAAGCGCGCTTATAAAAGCTTTACTTAATTTTAAAAGGGTCTATGCGGCTCTAAGATTAATTATTTTGTTTGTTTTTCTTCCCTTAATATATTTTTAATAAAATAAAATTCGGCGCGTTTATTTGAGACGTGTTTAGGAATATACGATCTGACAGAAGCGTAACGGCTTCGATAATGAGATGTCAAAAGTGATTTTCATCGTTCGAGAAGCTGGAAAAGAATTTGAACTGTTCGAACGTGGAACCATACTATTAAATTATTTAGGCAAATTCGAGTAACATTCGTTTACAGCAGGTGTAACTTAATGTTTATATTAAATATCAGGTTGTAAATATGATTGTATTAAAAGCGGTGTTCTACCATATAAAACAGTTTTATCTTGAATTTTTTAAATAATTTTATTCCTAATAAAAATTTTAAATATACCAAAACGAGGTAGACGCAAATTAACGAATATGACATAAGAGAAAACTACCTTTGTTTCTTAGTCTAAAAATATATTTTTTTAAATTGTTTAGAATTAATGTTAATGTTAACTCACGGTTCCCAACAAAAAACCCGTGGTTCTACGCGTATGCATCCCTATACGGTCCAACTGGACAGGCCCCGAACTTCTCACTTTGTTCGTTCTTTTATCCCCAGAGTTTCTAGATTGTGGAACCTGCTGCCCGCGGAGGTCTTTCTTCCCCCAAATCTTCAAGTATTTAAGTCCCGTGTCAACAAACTTCCTCTTACCTCGCTTAAGACACCCACGGTACGTTGGTATTTAGGCTTTAAGCCTTAGTGGTTTGTCCAAAGATTAAAAAAAAAATCAGAAGTTCCCATTAAGAAATAGGGTCATTTGGTCAATGTCCCACCTGAATTCATAATAAAATTAAAAAATAATAACGATTTGTCCTAACAAAGAAAACGCAAAAATCTATTATTATACAAAAACACCCTTCGCGAGAATAAAGAGAATACAGGTCATAATTTAGCTTAACCAAAATACATTAACGCCAAATTAGAAAGCATATACTCGCAATTGAGAAAGTTAATAAGAGACGTATAGTCGTACCACGGTCAATGCCTAGATGCAACCATTAATACAATTATTGAATACGTTGTTGGTTGTCTACATCGCACTGCATCATATTATTTTTTGCTTTCGCGATCGTGTGTTTTGGCGACGGATAATTGAATAAACTTGTTTTGTTTTCAAAATTAGTTAGTTTAGGTTTTTAGGTTAATTAACGTGTAATATGTAATTAACAATAGGTTCAACTGTGTAACAAATTAGGTATTACAATGTAACGTAAGTGGTGCTTTGAAACATTGAAAAAAGATTGATAATGAAAAAAGTACTTTTCAAAATTCGAAATCCGCTCTGGAACCAAAACCACGGAACAAAAAATATAGATAGTTCTGGTTGGGTTAGTACCAACCTGACCAACAAAGACAGGTAAAAGGAGAGAAAATAGGTACTTTAAACCGGTAAAAATAAGTTACGATATAAATATTTCTAAACTTAAATCTAAATTAAATGCTTACAACAAATCGTTTATATTAATGAGAAAATACGTAGAAATCCATTATATTTTTTAGCGGTTCGTAAAAAATATTTTAATATTTAATTGTTATTACCAATGGATGTTTGTGGACATATTTTTTTGGCAAAAGTAGAAATATCATTAATAAAGTCTTTCCATAAAAATAGTTTATTGGTGATTTTATAGAAAATGTAACACGTTGTATAGCGAGCACAATTAATTGCTCACTAAAATTTGGACCCACCTGAAAAAAAAGCCACCGGCTGCGCCTGGTAAAGCTAAAGTGTCACAGAATATTTAATTTTCACCTTTTAAAACCCCGTTTTTCTACGTTTTTACATTATTTTGCATTAAATTGCGTGGCTTTTCTTTGATAATGCGGCAACCAAACATACACATAGGGCTTCATAGCACACTGGGATTAAAATGATTCAAAGTATAGCTATGCAATTTAATGTAAAAATAATGTAAAATACGTAAAAAAGGGGTTTTAAAAGGTGAAAATCAAATATTGTGTGCCATTTTAGCTTGAAATCAAGAATTGTGTGCATAAAGAAGGGGAATATTGTAAAAATAGGATTAGTTTTAATTTCAAGTCTGATGATGAATATCTCAAGAACGAACGTTTCCGCCAAAAATTATTTCAGATTCGTGATCAGCGCCATAAAAACCCCCGTATACCAAATTTCGTCAAAATCGGAGTTGCTGCAGGTTTCTAGAAAATTACCAGGAAATACAATTAAAAAGAAAAAATTTGATAAATCATTGCTTTTTCAAAAATAAAAATCATTTTTTAATCATCATGTACTTGGCAACAAATTTGACTTCTTGACTTTTTTACTCCGAGTCACCGTTTTCGCGTAAAAAAAAATAAAAATAAGGCACCACCGTACTATTTCAAAATAATTTCGTTATATCACAAATGGTTTTTATTTTTTTGCGCGTAAATGGTACATTTAAGAGAAAAAAGATCAATAAGGTAAATTTCTTAAAAATAAATGGAAATTTTAAAAATAATTTATAATTTGATGATTGTATTATAGCTTTTAGAGCATGCAGAACTTTTTATTAAAAATATTTTTATTTCGTCAAATTAATATTACATAAGTTTTTCATATGGTGCGAACTTTAGTAGAGACGCTGTATACTTTTTAAAAAAATTTTTAACATACATCCCGTTCGGACGCCACTGGTAGGAATTAATTAAAAATTTTTTACATTAAAAAATGTCTATTGGTGCTTAGAAGGCGCATGTCAAATTCCAATAAAATATCTCAAAAGTTTTGAAGGTATAATAAGAAAACCATTTTTGTCTTAAAATTTTAACACCCTGTAGCTCGAAAGTTAGAAGGCTTCGGACATATGTTCACATAAATTTTTCTAATTAAGCCAAGGAATTAAATCCTGTATTTTTAGACCATAATTAAATTACACCCCTGTATAAAAGTCATTGATTTTTTTCCAAAAACTTGGAAACCGGCATAAATTTCAACAAAATAGAAAAATTTTAATCTATCCCTAAAACCGTGACAGACTAAGGTACCACAAAAAAAAAACTAGTAAAGTGTTTTCATTGTTAGTCTTTTTTAATGTATTTTCTAAATCGTGTACAGGGTGGCTCGAATTCGACGCTCATCATTGGGATTTCGGAAACCGTAAGAGATACAGGATCGGTTAAATGAAGGCAAAGTTGCGCAATTTGATGCTCAATAAAATGCCGTTTTTGCGTTTTAAAAAATTCCGAGTACTTCCGAAGATATTCGAAAAAACAGGAATTTTCAATTTTGGTTTCTATTGTTTCCTGGCTATATTTGTTAAGATAACTTAAAATGAAAAACACGTTTTTATGGCCACTTTTTCTGCTCTATAATTCATTGTGATTAAATATTGAATCTGACGTTTCGGCTTCTGGCGACCATCATCAACTTAATTTTTTAAATACGGACCTGATATTTTTTCAATTTAATTAAATCCTTTCATCACTCTTAAAACACTATATATCGCCATGGTGGCAGCAACACGGAGCTTCTGCCCATAATGGAAGGGAAGTAGCTCAATTCCTTTACCATATATTTCCTAATAAATGGTTTTGCAAGATGGCCCGCTAGGAGCCCAGATCTTAGTCCCCTAGATTATTTGCTTGGGGGATATCTTAAGAACCGTTTATTTAAAAATGCACCTCACGACCTTTACTACGACAAAATTTGATAAGGGAAGTCGCTGCCATTCCTGCGAGAACAATTAATCGAGCTGTATTAAAAATACAAAGCAAAAAAAAGAAAATGCATCGAGGCGGAAGGTTATCTCTTTGGACACTTATAATAGTGATTAAATTATGTTTATTTTTAATATGGGCATCAAGATAGTATTGCAAATTGTTTATGTAAGCTGATTTGTTGTCTACCTTTTTGTTTCTTATGTCTAATATTCATGAAATTTTCGGTTAATAAAGTAATTACCGCTGTTAGATATCAATGAGTTGCAATAAAAGATTACTAATATGTAATAAGTTTATTCATTTTTTTACCTTTTTACCTAAAAACGTAGTTCCGGGCCGTATTATGGTTAAATAAATATGCAATATTCTGGTGATGGAATTTTCTGTACGAAACGTCGGCAAATATTAAAGTGGCGATATATAGTGTTTTAAGAGTGATGAAAGGATTTAATTAAATTGAAAAAAATATCAGGTATGTATTTAAAAAAATTAAGTTGATGATGGTCGCCAGAAGCCGAAACGTCAGATTCAATATTTAATCACACTGAATTATAGAGCAGAAAAAATGGTCATAAAAACGTGTTTTTTATTTTAAGTTATCTTAACAAATATAGCCAGGAAACAATAGAAACCAAAATTGAAAATTCCGGTTTTTTTCGAATATCTTCGGAAGTACTCGGAATTTTTTAAAACGCAAAACGGCATTTTATTGAGCATCAAATTGCGCAACTTTGCCTTCATTTAACCTGTATCTCTTACGGTTTCCGAAATCCCAATGATGAGCGTCGAATTCGAGCCACCCTGTACAGCATTTCAATGATTTCTATGTCCACATAGTTCTATATTTTGGGACCAGGGCCAAAGCAGTCACATTTTGCCTAGTACCTTAGAAACTTGTATAAAGGTACCTTTATTTATCATTTTTAAGTAAAATAAAATTTAGGAATTTATTTAAAATAGCATATTAAAGGGCATTATAAATTTGATATACAAATGTGATCAAAGCGTTTCTGCCAAATTATTTTAATATTTTTATTGATTACAAACTTTATTTTCAATAAATTTTTATATGTAATTTTGCTTAAAAGTTAAATATAAAGGTAGTTTACTTCTAAAGATAAATTGGTTTTCGAGTTTTTGCGAATCCTGTATACAATTTCTATTTTTTCGCCATCATATTTTCTTACAGGTAAATTTGTTTTAATTACAAATACATTTTTCTTTTTGTAAATACAATCCGTTAATAGTCTGTAAATACTAACCAAAACTAACCGAAAAATTCTTAGATCTAGATACCCATTTAAATCAGATGTAATAATGCATCATCTTGGAGCATCTCTTAAAACTTGATTAAAAATTTAATTTAAGCATTTTTGTGATTCTAATAAATAGTTTAAAACTTTTACTGAGTAGTTTAAAACTTTTTGAGATCAGTTTAAACAATTTTTCGAATACTTATTTTACAATTATTACTTTAGGCACTGCTTAAAAGTTTTTAAACAAAAACTAATTAATTTTGTTTTCTATGCCTTCGTAATGTGTTTTTAGTAACTAAGTTTAGCAAAACTCGATTAAGCGCTTAGTATTTGTTACTAATAGAAATTTATTAAACAATAAAAAAGCTGCTATGTCCCAAGCAATATGACTTTTTCCAATTATAAAATGGTCTTTTAACACGCTTTTATTAACTTGGGTTGTAACTATCTATCAATCTATCCATCTGGCTGCCTATGTAACGGAATCTTTGAGCCTAATTTTAACCAACTTCCAGCTATTCGATTTCTTTGAAACTTTGCACACGTATTAAGGACCCATGACAATGCAATAATCTGCAAACAGTATCCCGTTATCTTTTTTTGGATCGCCAGGAAAAAAATTCCATTATATTATAAAAACAACACCTAGGATGCCATCTGTTGGCAACATTTCAAACTTTGCTATTAAATGAAGAAGAAATTTTTTAGTTTTTACACAATTTGGTTAGTTGCACCATTGGTGTTCAATTTTTATGAACAATAAAAATTAATAAGTTCTTTTACACAATTGGGTTAGTTGCACCATTGGTGTTCAATTTTTATGAACAATAACAGTTAATAAATGCCGTTAACACGCTTTTTTATTAACTTGGGTTGTAACTATCTGGCTATGTAACGGAATCTTTGAGCCTAATTTTAACCAACTTCCAGCTATTCGATTTCTTTGAAACTTTGCACACGTATTAAGGAAACATGACAATGCAATAATCTGCAAACAGTATCCCGTTATCTTTTTTTGGATCGCCAGGAAAAAAATTCCATTATATTATAAAAACAACACCTAGGTTGCCATCTGTTGGCAACATTTCAAACTTTGCTATTAAATGAAGAAGAAATTTTTTAGTGGGTTGCAATATATTGGCAACGGTCCAAACATTGCCTGGATTGCCATCTGTTGGCAAAATTTCAAACTTTGCTACTTAATGAAGAAGAAATTTTTAGTGAGTTGCAATCTGTTGGAAAAATTTTAAAATTTGCCACTCTTGTTCATTAAAAAAATTTTCGCCATTTTGTCAAGAGTAGCAGAAACTAAAAATGAAAAATAATTAATAGTTTAAAAACTAAAAACACGCTTTTATATGCAACCGAACTAAAAATTAGAAAATAATTTTTCATTAAAAAAATATTGTCATTTCATAGTAAAAAGCGTGGGGTGATAAATATATTAAATGTTATAATTATTATATTTGCAAATATCTATGATGGAAAAGTTATGAAAAAATAGTAAAATGCACCCCACGCTTTTTACTATGAAATGACAATATTTTTTTAATGAAAAATTATTTTCTAATTTTTAGTTCGGTTGCATATAAAAGCGTGTTTTTTAGTTTTTTTAAACCATCAATTATTTTAACGGTTAAATACATAAGCATCATCCCCACAGCCCGACGGCGGCCCACGCTAGATTATGTGTCTATATGGCTGATTTAAAAGATTATCGTTTTAATTTTATAACTAAATATTCAATAATAAAAATGGGATAAAAATAATGGACTTTTTATATTTATAGATTGTTGCCTACGTAAGTTGGCGTCATATAGTAAACTTTTGTTATTAATTTTACGGAAAAAAATATGCCTTGTAAAAAGTTCTGAATATTCCAAAACCTAAAAGGCAACAATTATATATTATATATTAATTGAATAAGTGACGAGTTTTGGACAAAAAGTATACTTTCACATTACAGCCATATAAACATGCGAAAAAATGCTTTATATTTTATTAAGCAGTTAGTCGTACAAAAGAAAAACAGAACATCTTTGTTTAAAACTAAACGGCATATTTCTCTTTAAAAATATTTAGTTTTAAGCCTGTTTTACCGCTAATGGTAAAAATAAAAATAATATTTTACTTAAAAAATGTTTCTAAATGCGTAGTAGTTTTGGACCAGACTTCTATAAAAGAGAAAATAGTTATTTATTAGATAAGTGAGTTATGTACATATAAGTCACGCAAGAAAAGTTTAACTCTCGAGCCCGAAGGGCGAGAGAGTAATTTTCCTAAGTGACTTATATGTAATAACTCACGTGTCTAATACAAAATTTTATCCAACACTTTCGTATAAATCGTTTTTAATATCGAAAATAATTTGAAAACGTCATCCATTATTTGTTACTTGTCATTGTCAACACCAGCAACAAAATTTTGTATTTTTTGGAAAGCAAGCTTGTTTGGTTGTAATGCATTTTGTTGGTAACTACGGGTTTGTTTAGTAAACAACTTTGTAGACAAACATAAAAATGCTTTGCGAAATGGAAAATTGTGAAGTTCCTGCGGAAATTTTGGAAGAAGCTGCGGTAGCGACATGCAGTTTAATTCCAGAGAAGTCAAAACTAACGTACAATAAAGAATTTGAAGATTTTGAAGCATGGAGGAAAAGGCGAGGAGTTGGTACTATAAATGAAGATGTTATTATGGCTTACTTTCTGTTTTTATCGAAAAAAGTTGCTCCCTCATCAATGTGGACCAAGTATTCAATGATAAAAACGACCTTAAAAGTATATAAGAACGTGGATATAGGGAGGTATGGAAAAGTTGTCGCTTATTTGAAGAGCAATTCAAGAAATTTCAAACCGAAAAAGGCAAAAATTCTGGAGAGGCAATACATCGAAAAATTTTTGGCTGAGGCACCTGACGACGAGCACTTAATGTCAAAGGTATGAATTTACTTTAGTTTCTGGTATTAAATATTTATCTGTTCGGATTTTTATAGGTTGCATTGATATTGGGAATCGCTGGTGCATGCCGTTGTGACGAACTAACTCGCTTAAGTATTGAAGATATAGTAGATAAAGGCCAGTACATATATGTTTCTATACCTGATACCAAGACGAACAAATCGAGAAGCTTTACAATTTTAAAAGAAGGATTTTTGGTAAATGTGCTTGAATTATTTAGAAAATATGTGTCCCTAAGGCCAGAGAACACGCCTCACAAAAGATTTTTGTCAACTTTCAAAAAGGCAAATGCACTAGGCAATGCGTGGGAATAAATAAAATTTCGAAAATTCCGAGAGTAGTTGCTCATTATTTGCAACTACCTGATGAAATCTTATATAGTGGTCATAGCATGCGGCGTTCTTCAGCGACACTTCTAGTCAACGCTGGGGCCGATATCACCAACCTTAAACGCCATGGCGGGTGGAAGTCTTCTACCGTGGCAGAAGGATATTTAGAAGATTGCATCTCTAACAAGTTTGAGATTGCAAGACGAATACAGGGTGAAGAGCGCACCAAGGCAAGTACTAGTGCTGAAAGACTTCCTGAAGAACACTCCGCACAATGTAACGTTGTCCAAGATAAATCTAATATAACAATTACTGTTAATATAAACACGAATAAATTGTAGTATAATATATTAGTTGTTTTATGTTATTTTTTTAATTGTGAAATGTTGGAAGTAATAAAGAATTAGTATAAGTCACTAGTGAGCTAAAGTCTATAATTCACTAGTGAGCTAAAGGGTACTTTAGCTCACTAGTGACTTATAGTACACTTTATATCCTCAAAATCTGATCAATTATGTAGATATTATATGTAAGTGTTGGATAAAATATAATTACGCCATTTTTGAAAGAGTGAAAAACCATTCTGAGATAATTGCCCATATTTTCTAAAAATTCTAAAAAACATTTGAAACCCTAAATACTAAATATGTAATGCTCAGGAAAAGTTTAAGAAGTAATTTTTTAACAAAATTAAATTTAATACCATTTGTGACGCTACTGAAACGTTAATTAAAATTTTCGAAATAAAGTTTACTTAAGTTTTAAACGGGTACTTATAGGCATTTAACATTTTTTGAAAAATTGACCTTTGCGATAAACTGTTAAATACAGAAAGGACAATATTTAAAAATATCTTAAAAATTGAAGCAGATATCAACACTCTTAGAAACTTGTTTTAGGAATGGTCCACTTATTAAGACTACATAATTAAAAAACAAAAATGAGTTTCTTGTGGCATATCGCTCCTGACAAAATTTTTGTAACCGTTTTTTTACACCTTAAAGAATAAAAATCAATAAGACTACACAAATTGGAATAAATTGAATGGCCATCTTTTTCTAAAAAAGTTTTTTACAAAACCGTATAAAACCCTTCTCGATTAATTTTATTTAAGACTAATAACTATTTTAAAATTACCAAAAAATTCCCAGTTGCAGTTGCATTGAGCAGCTGTTATAAAAGTAAATTAATAGATAAGAAATAACTTTTATCCAACACTTACATATAATATCTACATAATTGATCAGATTTTGAGGATATAAAGTGTACTATAAGTCACTAGTGAGCTAAAATACCCTTTAGCTCACTAGTGAATTATAGACTTTAGCTCACTAGTGACTTATACTAATGAGGACATAAAAACTTTTGTAATTTTCTAAATCAATCTACCTCACTTTGCACTAACATTGTTAAACTGGGCCAAGTACGAGCTCGGTGCGGTTATGTGTAGCCAGACCTTTAGTCAGAAAGATAAGTTTCAAAAATAGTTACTTATATTACTTCCAACATTTCACAATTAAAAAATAACATAAAACAACTAATATATTATACTACAATTTATTCGTGTTTATATTAACAGTAATTGTTATATTAGATTTATCTTGGACAACGTTACATTGTGCGGAGTGTTCTTTAGGAAGTCTTTCAGCACTAGTACTTGCCTTGGTGCGCTCTTTCACCCTGTATTCGTCTTGCAATCTCAAACTTGTTAGAGATGCAATCTTCTAAATATCCTTCTGCCACGGTAGAAGACTTCCACCCGCCATGGCGTTTAAGGTTGGTGATATCGGCCCCAGCGTTGACTAGAAGTGTCGCTGAAGAACGCCGCATGCTATGACCACTATATAAGATTTCATCAGGTAGTTGCAAATAATGAGCAACTATTCTCGGAATTTTAGAAATTTTATTTATTCCCACGCATTGTCTAGTGCATTTGCCTTTTTGAAAGTTGACAAAAATCTTTTGTGAGGCGTGTTCTCTGGCCTTAGGGACACATATTTTCTAAATAATTCAAGCACATTTACCAATAATCCTTCTTTTAAAATTGTAAAGCTTCTCGATTTGTTCGTCTTGGTATCAGGTATAGAAACATATATGTACTGGCCTTTATCTACCATATCTTCAATACTTAAGCGAGTTAGTTCGTCACAACGGCATGCACCAGCGATTCCCAATATCAATGCAACCTATAAAAATCCGAACAGATAAATATTTAATACCAGAAACTAAAGTAAATTCATACCTTTGACATTAAGTGCTCGTCGTCAGGTGCCTCAGCCAAAAATTTTTCGATGTATTGCCTCTCCAGAATTTTTGCCTTTTTCGGTTTGAAATTTCTTGAATTGCTCTTCAAATAAGCGACAACTTTTCCATACCTTCCTATATCCACGTTCTTATATACTTTTAAGGTCGTTTTTATCATTGAATACTTGGTCCACATTGATGAGGGAGCCACTTTTTTCGATAAAAACAGAAAGTAAGCCATAATAACATCTTCATTTATAGTACCAACTCCTCGCCTTTTCCTCCATGCTTCAAAATCTTCAAATTCTTTATTGTACGTTAGTTTTGACTTCTCTGGAATTAAACTGCATGTCGCTACCGCAGCTTCTTCCAAAATTTCCGCAGGAACTTCACAATTTTCCATTTCGCAAAGCATTTTTATGTTTGTCTACAAAGTTGTTTACTAAACAAACCCGTAGTTACCAACAAAATGCATTACAACCAAACAAGCTTGCTTTCCAAAAAATACAAAATTTTGTTGCTGGTGTTGACAATGACAAGTAACAAATAATGGATGACGTTTTCAAATTATTTTCGATATTAAAAACGATTTATACGAAAGTGTTGGATAAAATTTTGTATTAGACACGTGAGTTATTACATATAAGTCACTTAAGAAAATTACCTCTCTCGCCCTTCGGGCTCGAGAGTTAAACTTTTCTTGCGTGACTTATATGTAATATAACTCACTTATCTAATAAATAACTATTAACGATTTAAAAGGATCATATGAGTACATTTAAATATACAGTGAGGGCATTAAAAGTCCTCCCCTTTTATCTTTTAATGTGACAAGATATCGAGGTCGGGTAAAATTTAGGCAAAGGGTGTCACTTAAACAAAATAGGCTTATCTGCCACCGGCGCATCTGCGACCGATCATTAAAAAGCAATAAAACCAACCTATAAGCGACCTACGCATTTAAATAAGAGTGAACCCCAATGGAGCATAAGCATTGTTGCCAAGTTGTTCATAAACTCTTCCCATCCAGTTGTTTTTCTGTTTTGGGTAATATTTTTAAAAGTTAGAAAATTGTAAATACAATTATAATATTATTTATTTATTGCATATAGAGGCAAAAAAATATTCGTATTGAAACATATGTATATGTTTATTCATCTTGGGTTTAATTAAGAAGTAAAAAAGGTGTTTTACACTATTTAAGCCAAATTTCAAATGGTCTGGAACGGTCAAACCATTTTAAAAAAACGAAGTAGCGTTGATTAATGAATTATAGGGCCTTAAAGTGCTACATGACCCCCTTTTCATAAAAAATAGTTGCTAGTACCCCGTGGTACTTGGTCACGTGATAGACATTATTTTTTGCCGAAAAGTAGTTTTAAACGGAACTGTTCGTCTAACCGAACGGCTGCCGACCACAAAATCAAAAAGTTTTTAGAAGTAAAATACTTAAAACCTTGCTTTTTCAAATGTATTTCTGTAATTGTGTTAAACAAAACCCTAGGACACAAAACAATAAAAAATCTACTAAAATTTTTCCCCTTTTTTTAGGTTAGTAGGTACTGTCAACATGATTTGCAATAACTCTAAATTAAATAAATAAATAAATAAATAAAGAGGTCTTTTATTTCAATATAAAATTAGAATACAAAAAACAGAAAAAATACAAAAAAAGGTGGCGAGGTCTAGCAATGCTATTCTACCTATTATGGGTATTAATAATTCCCAAGCTTAATCAGGCAACTTGCAATAATTCTCTATTAACCAAACAGTATATGAGTCATCCGATCCTTTAAAAATTAGTTCATTACCGCCAATCTTCAAAATACTTTTCTTTAATTTAATTTGGTCTAAATCTGCAGAACTCTTAAAAATCGTCCATTTTATAGTTGGTCATTCTTTTTTCTTAAGAGATCATTTTTCCCATCCGGGATTTTTACTTTATGTTTCCGCATTTAATAAAATATTGCTGACGGCATAAGTCCACATTATTATTATTGCTGACCCAAATTTGAAATTGTTTTAAATTCTTTATTCCGAAAAGTGATAAAGTATTTGCTTTTTGGCGCCGGCTTTTCGACGTTTTATCTTTGATTTTTAAAGTGCAGGTTTTTCAGTCTTATTGTATAGACTTTATGTGTTTACTTAAGAGAATATAAAAAGGACACTATATACTAAATTACAAACTAATATCTGTGCCAAAAGACTAGCGCGATAATAAAAATGAAAGCTAGAAATATACAGGATGTTTCCTAACTACGATACGAAACTTTGGGGGTAATCTTTTGTGTATTTTTATGAAAAAGAGTTCTCATAAGCATATGTCCAGACTTGCCTTATTTTGAAGATAAATGGGTTAAAATTTAAAAAAAATGTATTATTTTTTTAATATCTTAAAATAATCTTTAACTGATTTAGATCAAAATAATCTACATATTTAATTTAATTACGGGCTCCACGTAGATTAAGACAGTACTGGTTAGTTTTATGAAGTTTTTGTTTATTTATTTTTTTATTTATTTATTGGCCCTGTATACGGAGCTCATATTTGGTAAAGGTACTTGGCCGAGAACAAGGTATTCTTCGGTATATTAATCTGCCGTGCTGTAGTAAATCCAGAAATCCCCTCTTGGGCTCCCCAGCCATTTTAAAAAGACATGGAAAATCACCTTTTTAGTTTCGTACTGTAGTTAGAAAACCCCTGTATATGCCCCAAATATGAGTCAAATTGGTTTTTGCTTAAAAAACACTTTAAAAATTAGGCTTATAAAATTTAACTTTGATGGGTTGGAACTCGACAACCAACGAAATAAAAATATATACAGTGTTTTTCAGGATAGGTGTTACCAGAGGACAAATGGACCAAAAATTTTTAAATTCTCAAAAAAATAATAATGTTACAGACTTTCAAAAATGTGTTTAGGTTATAGAATTTTAGAGAGTTAGGATCATTTAATTTAGTTTGTTAATTTATTTAAATAATTTACCTTAATTTTTCCAAGTTCTTTCATCACTTTCGAAGGTTTCCGAAAACGCCCGAATTATCCATTAAGAACTTTTATGCCATCCTGTACTATGAAATTTTCACGATATTTCTCGAAGATTCTAAATCATTATTTACTCTTCCACCTTACTATAAAAAGTCGACGGGAAACCTCCGATCAGTTAGTACAGATTCGACTTTTGTGCTGTAAACTTCGAGACGTTGACAATTTAAGATTTTGCCGTGATTGTAACCATAGTTACGTTACATTGTTAATAAAGGTATAAAAACAAAGTCACGTGTTTTTATACGAGGTGATTTGGAACAATAAATACCTGGTCCCATGGTCCGAAATTAATAAATACAACATCTGATTCCAATTGGTATTATACAGGGCGAGTTATATTTAAAAAAATGTTTGCATTACAACTAAAATAATGGACAAGCGAGAGCAAATTTTAAAAGAAAATTTAATAATTTTAAATATTTTTTTCTTTTTAAATTCTCTGAAGTAAGCTAAGTATATTAAAAATGGTAATGCATAATGAACAAAATTGACAAAAATCTGTCTCCATACAGTAATTTTTCATAAAAATTTTTGCTTGTAAAAAAATGGGATTTACGAAAATAAAATGTTGTTTTTGTATAAAGGGTTCGCAAAAACTTAAAAAACATGATTTTCTTACAAGAGTAAACAACCTTTTAAATTTTTATAATAAAATGACCTAAAAACTTTTATAATTTGCTTTTCAAACATCTGCTTTCTCCAAATTCCTGCAAAACACAATTTTTAACTGTTTTCGTCAAAGTATGGATTTCAATAAAATTTTGTATCATTGTTTTTATCGATTACAAATATTATTCTACATAACTTTTTTCAATGAAATTTTGCTAAAAAATGAAAAATAAAGTAGTTTAGTTCTCCTTCCAATTTATACGCTTTGTATGTATCCCAAATTCGACCCACTCTGGAATATTGTTCTTATGTCTGGGGAATGGCATCCCCTACAACCCTCAGCATTCTTGATGCCTTTCAAAAAGAGCTGTTCGTCTTATTAATGATCCTTTACTTACTCAAAGACTTCCTTATCTTGCCCATCGTCGAGCTGTGGGAGATCAATCGCTCTTCTATAGATACTTTTACGGCTTCTGCTCCGACGAATTATCCAGTATAGTCCCTCCTCTTACAGCTCCCAACAGAGAAACTCGTGGTGCCGCGCGTATGCATCCCTATACGGTTCAATTGGACAGGCCCCGAACTTCCCATTTCGTTCGTTCTTTTATCCCTAGAGTTTCTAGACTGTGGAACCTACTGCCAGCGGAGGTCTTTCCTTTTCCCCCAAATCTTCAAGTTTTTAAGTCCCGTGTTAACAAACTTCCTCTTACCCTGCTTAAGACACCCACGGTACGTTAGTATTTAGGCTTTCAGCCTTCGTGGATTGTCCAAAGATAAAAAAAAGTTTACTTTTAAAGAAAAACATGGTTTTTTAGTTTTGTATACAAAATCAAAATTTTCTCTTTATGAATCCTATTTTTTTACAAGTAAATTTTTTTATAAACAATTACTTTTTTCGAAAAATGAAATTTTTGGTCCATTTGTCCTCCTGTTAACTCCATCTGTGGACAGTCTAGATATAAAACTTTACTATACACAAAATTTTAATTAACAAGTTATTAACAAATGTAATTAAAATTATTGTTAGCCTTTAATTATATGTCAAATTATTGCCATACTCGAAACGTTTTTATCAGGCAGCATGGAACTTGATTATTAGGTCTTTAATTAAGTTTTTGTGATAAATTAGATATAATTTGTTCCTAATGCACAATTACCTTGATAACTTTATTAAAATCGATATTAGTAAATATATACTTAATTTGCTGGTTCATTTAATAAAATGTATTATCATTACATCGATATTTATAACTCAAAACAAATTAAATTAACCTAAATAAATTAATTGTATAGTTAGAGGTATGCATGTTTGATTTGTTTGCATTCATCTTTTTTAAAATGTTTAAACAATTTCCTATTGACAGTAAAAGATTATTGTATAGTTGAAACCTTCGATATTTCATTTATTTACATTCTTTAAAATCAGCGCATATTAGTTTGGTCGTATTAGATTTGGTCAAGCAGATAATTAAATGTAAAGGCAACGATAAATAAATTAATAATTTAAATTAATTAATAAAAATAATAAAAATTTGAGAAATTAAAAATATTTTTTCTACTACTGTATAAATAAGAAAACTTTGTGGTCCTAGCAACGCGAATGATAACGAAAGGGAACCTTCGTGTTACCTGGTTGCTAAGCGTTGCTAGCTACGAAAGTAATATTTTCAGTGCCTAGACAAAAAGTAAGAGTAAAAAAAAGAAAATATGCTTGTGGGAAATATTAGGATTTATTTATAAAAAGTAACTAATTTATGACAAAATATTTTTAAAAACTAGGTTAGGTATTGACATTAAAAGTAATTGTGCAATTTGAGCAATTAGCAAAGGAAATTGCAGGAATAATACTTGAATTAACAGTTTTTAAATTTGTTGTTGGGTATCGTTATCACCTTTAACTACGTTAATACTCATATTTTTCACTGTTACTTCATTAGAGGAAATATTGGTAGAAATTTCGTGTAAAATATTCTTTGAAATTTCCACCTTATTACTATAGCATTCAGCAATATATCCCTCCGTAACAGAAAAAGACTTCCAATCTCCATGCCTCAAGTCCAAAATATCGACATCCAAAGCAGTGGCAAGGAACGTAGTTGACGTTCTTCTAAAAGAATGGCCAGTGTATCTACTGATGTCTTCAAGCTTCAAAAACTTCGCAATTTCTTTAGGTACATTTGAAATAGTGTGCTTTCCAATTACTTGATTAACACATTTACCTCTTTCATAACGATATAATAAGCGCTCATCTAGAGCATTCCTTGGTCTCAGCTTAATATATTCCTGTAGAAATCTGACATAAGGAACTGAGCCTTCATCGTTGGTAACTACAAAGTTTTTTTAACTTTGTTTTTAGACTCCACTATTTTTACTATAGCCACGTAATTTCTTATTTCTACATCACTTAGCTTCATTCTGTATATTTCGTCTGTCCGGCATGCCCCAGCCACTCCCATAATGGCTATTACTTTCATTGCTAAGTAACTTTGATCAGGCGCGTTAACTAACAACTTTATGATTTCTTCTTTCTTAAAAATTTTTGACTTTTTGCCTCATATCCATCGTTTTTCCTTTTAATAAAAGCAACTAGTTTCTTGAACTGAAGGTTTTGACTTACCAGTGCTTATACACATTATCTTTTTTTTAATTATAGTAATTTTAGTTTTATGTTTAAGGTTTTATTATTTTATAGACATAATTATTTTATAGCAAATGCCTGTAATAATAATAGGCAACCCATTAAACACATGTAAGTATCAAAGTGTCTAAAGTTCTGCGGGACCCTGATTTTTAAAATTATAATATTATGACCTAACCACAAAGTTTGCAAAAAATGCCAAGCGATTTTTTTTCTTTCCTAAATAATACATCCCTTGTTAGAAAAAGCTAAGATAAGATAAAAATGGAATTGCCATTAAACCAGACTTGACATTTAATTTAATCCATTCGGGACAATAGGCTACACTTATTATTATTCAAAGATTATTTAGTGTTTTGTTAAGTGGTGAGGTTTTTTCACGTTATTTGAAAAGCCTTATTAAAGAAATAACAGTGAAATAACACTTTTGTAAGGTAACTAAAATTAAATTTTAAAATACATGCTTTTACATACAATTAGGTAAAAGGAATTTCTTTATTTGGATTTTATGGCACTGACATCGATTAACGTCTAATTTTTTTGTCAGTTTATCTGGTCTAGTCATTAAAAAAATATAACTTTGATACGTCACACTTTTTTGAGACATCCTGTATAGAGTAAAATAATTTGATACTGTGGCCTTATTCGACCTGTATATATTTCAGTATTTATGTCTTAAGCAAGGTAAGAGGGATTTTGTTGAAATATATATATATATATATATATATATATATATATATATATATATATATATATATATATATATATATATATATATATATATATATATATATATATATATATATATATAATTTTTTGTATAAATGGTTATGTTAAAAGAATTATATTTTGTATAAATATTTATCTTTATTTTTTAAATGTAAAAAGTATTTACTTTCAAAACGATCAGTATATTTTTTAACATTAATTTTTAGGGTTTGTCACTATAACTTTTAACCCTTATGTTTCACTACCTGGTATTTATTTATTGTCAAAATTTCGACAGAGTCCACCAACGAAGTCTTTTTTCTACGAGAAACGCAAAAGGCTTTACTTTAGAAGAAATTAAACATAAAATATGTTTAGAGTTTTACACAAAATTGAAAACTAAATAATATACAGGGTGACCTATTTAAAGATAAGGAAGTTGACAATAACTTCCGATATAACTGGAGGTGCCAGAGATGTCAAAATATTTAAGTGGTATGTCTCCTTCTGTACTTACAATGTGGCCAATTTTATTAAAAATTATTAAGTGGACTTTCTGAAAAATCGATCGCCGCAATTCCTAGTGGGACATACTGTGTACAGGGTGTTACAAATTCGGGGAACTCCTTAAGATCTCGGAAAAGCTAAGAGATACAGCGTTGGTTGAATTGGTCAAAGTTGCGCTCTGTTATGCTTAACAATATTCTGTTTTAAAAATTAAAAAATTGCAGCCGTTCCAAAGTTATCCGGAAAAACCCGAAATTTTGCGAAAATGTTTTTATTTTTTCTTGGTTCACACTTTTCTGTTCTATAAAAACTAAATTTAAAATCCGACGATTCATCTTTAAGCCACCATCTTCAACTTGGTTTTTTTTTGTTTTTAAATAGTCGAAATACCTTGTTTTAAAATTAATTAACTTTTATTTTAATTCCAGATTCCACGATATATAACCTTTTATATTAGTGCGACATTTCGAACCGAAAAACCATCATTCACTATTTTGCCATTATAACAATTTTTCCCCAAACGTTCAAAGAAATTATAGTTTGCAGATAAGTGCGCATCCATTTTTAAATTACATTATTAAATGCATTATTTTATTACGTATAAGTAAATGTATGTAAATAAAATTAATTGTTGTATCTTGTTAGTTTAATTATAAATTTCAAAAAATAAGCAGTTATAAGAAAGATGAATTCATACTTACCTTTAAATCTCTTGGAATAATAGGTTTCTTCCAACAGGCTGTCAGAAATGTTTGCACCCGTTCGGATTCTACGCACGTTCAATTTGTCGTTCCAGCAGTGCCATGTTTGTAACACTATACAATTTTTTGTTGTTCCAGCAGTAGTTTTAAGATGTTGGAAACTGTTTGAAAAGTTTGCAAACTTTCTTCAAAAATTACTGACAATTTTTAACATAACCTTTCTTGTATTGACGTATAAGCAGTATGTGCGCCTTGTTTATTTTTCGTTCCAGCAGAAAACTGTTTCAACATGTCTGACTTATGTTTGTAACAATTTCTGCGTTTTACGATTGTTGCTAACATGTCTCCAACATTCTGCTGGAACAAACCTAATAACGTATTTTTTAATGGAAAAACAGTGGATGTTGGTTTTTTGGTTCAAAACGTTGCAATAAACGTGATATATTCTGGAATTTGGAATTGAAATACTAGTGTATTAAGCTAGAAACTAGATATTTAACCTATTTAAAAAAACAAAGTTTATGACGGCGCGGCGGCTCAAAGACGAAAAGTCGTGCTTTAAATTTAGTGCTATTATTTTAAAGAACAGAAGAAGTAGTAACAATAATGTGTCATTTGTTTTAAATTATCTCTTCAAGTAAAACAAGAAAAAAATAAAAACTGTTTCGCAAAATTTCGTTTTTTTTCTGGATAATTCGGAAACGGCTGCAAATTTTAAATTTTAAATGTTTTGTCGTCGACTAGTACCCTTCAGTGTTATTATAGCACATTAAAGTAAAAATAAATAAAAAGAAAGTGTTAATGATATATCGTATTATTATATTCATGTATACTTACTAACCCATTCTGAACCTGTTTTAATTTTTCATTTCCCACAGCAATGTATTTTGCATTCGGATCCAACGACTCAAATGAATTAACGACTTGTTTACTTTCCAAATTAAATAAATTTCTTACTGCTCCAAAGGACGGCTTTATTGTGTCGGTTATAAAAGCAAGAATTCCATTCCATGTTCTAAAATGTCGTAAGGTATACTCTTTGTAAAGTGAATTGAGACAAACCAAAAATTGGAGTTCTATCAATTTACCACGTCACACATTATAAATAGCCTAATTATATCGGAGTATTTTGTACTGTAGGTTACGGGTTTTTGATGGTTAGATTATATAAATATTTAAAACTAGTACGTACATAATTAATTTTTAAATATACAGGGTTTAATATAATTGAAAGCTAAAAATAAAGGGTACAATTTCTTAGCATTTTTAAGAAAGAAAAGTTTTATGAACATATGTCCTAAACGTCTTAACTTTTGAGATACAGGAGGTTTAAATTAAAAAAAAAAAAACCAAAAAATTTTGAAAACATTTATTTTAGTAAAAACTGTTATACTCTTACTCTAAACAATATACGAAAAAAGATAAGAGACGTAAAAGCAGTATTTTTATTTGCTTATTCTAAAGAAACCACACAAATTTTACACACATTTACAGAGTCAGTGGCGTACCGTTTTTTTGTTGAAAATATTCCTTCAGTTGCCTCTCGAGACGTCACTGGACATATTAAATGTAATTAAGTTAGTGATAAAATACCCTCTTAATGTCGTTAATAATATTGCCAAATTAAAACAAAATTTGGTAAAAATAGTTAGGATATTTAAATGTTAACACTCTGTATCCTAACAGTTAAGAGGTTTCTATTTCTATTTTTATTTTTTTTTCTTGGTTTTGGTCCCTTCAGGTCCAATCCACCACTCTCCCCCTTCCGGACTATGCTTTCCAGGGCTTTGTCGGCGGAAAAAATAATTGAGCTCGTAGCTCTCAGAAATTCCAAAAAGAAAATAAATAATCCAACAATCGGTGCAATGCATAAATTGTCGGCTGTCAAACCAAGATCTGCTACTGGTGTTACGTATAACCTTCACTTTCACTACTGACAGTTCCCATGGCACGCCCATCTATTTCCCGCCATTTGACAAATACCTCGTGTTCACCACCAAACAGGATACCATCAGCTTATAGGAATCTTCGCTCACAGCGCTTAGATCCAGAAGAAAGATGCCGTCAATTTAGCGTGAATCTTTCTTTGATCCCCGAAGGTAAAAAACGTTCATACGACACCTCTAGCCGCCACTCCGGGAAGAACTTTGTAGTCCTCTACGCACGTCCGCACTGTCCGGAGGTCAAACAAAGAGTGTGTTAAGAGGTTTAGGACATATGTTTATAAGGACTTTTCTTTCTAAAATAAGATAGGGAATCATACTCTGTATTTTTAGCCATCAATTTAATTACACCCTGGACTGTAGTATAATATTTCTTCGTTAAGTTTTATTTAAACAAACATACATGAATTAAAGTTAATTATGTTGAAATGTGGTAGATAATGATTCTTTATGAATTGTTTACACTTGTAAACGGACGGAGATATGACTGCTCGAAACGTTGCGTGAATAGTTAAAATGAAGACAATGGAAGCCCAAAATTCTTATAGTATTATCACAAATTATCAGAATACCCAGATGCGAAAGTGCGGCAAAATACGCTTACTTATTTCTATGACCTTGAGAAAGAATAAATGGAAAATCTGCACCAATGCATGGATCGTAATATTTTTAATTTGTAAAAGGTTTAACTGCACCAAGGCGCTAAGGAGAGATAGACTTTTATAGTAATTAATTATGCAGCTTTTTTATGTGGGAAAAACGGGACAAAAGAATAATACACTAATTGAAAATTTAAATATTTCTTTATTAAAAAATATTACAATTTAAAATTTTACCTATGTTTTGAAAAGTAAAATATTGTTAGTAGATGTCACATTTAGATCAATTTGTTATAAAATGTCTATACCTGATTGCACAAAACATTTTAACAAACGATTAAACTAATGTGGGTTAAGAATATTTAACAAAAAAAAAAAACATTGTCAAAAAACTGCTTATTAAATTAATTAAAGGTATTTCGTTTTACTAGCTTAATTGTTTATTGAAAAGTTTTGTGTAACTGGGGATTAAAACAGAATAATTGAAAGCAAAGTAACAAAAGTTTCTAAAGAAACCCCGACGCAATATTTTAAAGCAATACAGATGTTGCCAAAGTAACAGAAGTATGTTATTCTTTAAATACTGAAAAAACACATAATTTTTTTATTTAAAATATAACTTTTCAAATGGCAGTATAATAAACAAAAACAAAAAATAACATAACATATTTTCCTTTCTTAAGGCACATACTGATTAATATCAATAACTTTATAAACAAGTATTTTGTAAAAACTTTGTATTATTATTAAATACTTAAAAAAATACTTTTTTAAGATTTATTCAATGTTTACCAGATAAAATTTTTTTTTAGAAGATTCTTAGAATTGTCTATATTTCTTGATGATAATGGCTTGAAAAATATTGTCGGCACGGTAGTGTTAAATAGACGTTTTATTGCGGATGGCGAGATAGAAATAAATTTATTTTTAAAATGATCTTTGCACAATTTATAGTTCATCAGATTTTTTTCAAAAATCCTCCCTTCCGGCAGACTTAAGCCAGACCTTTGCGCTAAAAATATATTTTTAATATGAAAAACCATCCAAATAATTATCCACATTTTTTTTTTTTTTTTTGTAATAGAACTTACTACATCAAGAAAATACTTTTAATGCATTTTTATATTAAGAAGTATTATGGCTACGTAAACATTAATGTGCCCGATATTATCTATAGCCTGCACATCAACATGTACGGACTAATTAAAAATAACTTTATTATTTAACAAAATATCACATTTATATTTACCCCAAGTGGTCCTTTGGGAATTTAAAAAGTGATTTTCCGCTCACGATACAGTATAAATATACACATTTATATCCCATATTAAACGGTAAAAAAATTTAAGAAGACACTATACTAACACTTTAATAATAAAAAAATAAAAGTTTACAAACAGCTAAACATAATTAAGTAACTTATGCTCACGTTCTATACCAACAAAAATATGGGACTAACTGACACCTAGATGAGCACTGGGTCACGTACTAAATCGTGGTGTCTATATCCACCACGCAGTGGGAGGGACCAAAGTGGTGAGCGATTTCAACGAACACGCTTAGTTTCGCATCTGGGTATTCTAATAATTTGTGGTATTATTCTAAAAAATTATATTTACCTAAAATACTGTGGACTGATAATTATTGAATATCCATCGCCATAAAAATCTCCGTTCTCCCAAACCATAATATTTTTAGGTCTCTTTCCATAATTCTTTGATTGTGATAAGCCGCTACACCTTGACATGAGTTATGGTTGCATTACCTAAATTTTTATATTTTTTATTGAATAGAGGTTTAGTTTGTAAAGATTTTCATTATTTGTGAAATTACATTTTTAATTTTTTCTTTTTAAATGATGTCATTTTGACATGATCAATGTTGTATTGACATATTTTTTAACCAAAATTCCTGTGTCAGTACTTTTTCAATGGGTCAGTTTTTAGATTAGTTTTATGCCGGCTTTACACTTGTCAAGTAACTTAAGCAAGTTACTAAATCAAGTAACTAAATTTAGGTAAATGCAGCATGTAAACTAACTGAATTTAGGGTAATTTTCTAGAGACCTGCGGCGCCTCCGATTTTAACGAAATTTGGTGTATAGGGGTTTTTGGGGCGCTGATCACGAATCTGAAAGATCTTTTGGCGGAAACGTTTCGTTCTCGAAATATTCATCATCAAAATTTAAATTTAAACTAAGCTTATTTTCACTATATTTCCCCTTCTTCTTGCACACAATTCTTGATTTAAAGCTAAAGTATCACAAAATATTTGATTTTCACCTTTAAAACCCCGTTTTCTATGTTTTTACATTATTTTTGCATTAAATTGCGTGGCTTTTCTTTGATAATGCGGCAACCATACATACACATAGGGCTTCATGGCACACTGGGATTGAACTGATTCAAAGTATAGCTATGCAATTAAATGCAGAAATAATGTACAAGACGTAAAAAATGGGGTTTAAAAAGATAAAAATTAAATATTGGGTGCCACTTTAGCTCTAAATTAAGAATTGTATGCAAAGAGAAGGGTGAATATTGTAAAAATAGGATTAGTTTAAATTTTAAGTCTGATGATGAATATCTCAAGAACGAAACGTTTCCGCAAAAAATTCTTCAGATTCATGATCAGCTCCCCAAAATTCCCCGTATACCAAATTTCGTCAAAATCGGAGTTGCCGCAGGTTTCTAGAAAATTACCGAATTTAGTACTTGTTCAAGTAGATCAATAAAAATTTTTAGTTACTTGCTTTAGTAACTTGCTTAAGCTACTTGACACGTGTAAAACCGGCATAAGAGCAAGATCCTGTAAACACTTAACTTACGTCATAATATTATTGATAAATTATTTGTTTATAAACAAATAGCAAAAAATAATTTCCAATATAATTATTTAATGCCTAACAAGAATATGAAATCAGTCATATATTAAAATTAAATAAAAAATATTTGGGAACCATTATCTTATTTCTTTCTTTATAAGTTAATAATTAATAAAATAAAAACATTGGATAAAAATAGGTCTAACAAATAAAAAAAATATAGATCAATTATTTAAACTTATAATCACCAAACTCTTAAAAGATCGATTAATTAACAAATAAATATCTTTTTGAAAAGTGTTGATATGTACATATTTACAGGTTGTTCGGTTATACTTTGAACGGGGTCTACACGCTTTCTTGTTTGAGATTAAAAATATTTTAAATACAAAGGAAAAAAGCGCATTCTTCATTTTAGCAAAATTAAAAATACTCAACTATCAAAAGTCTAAGTAAAAAGTTTTAATATCTAAACTTCCCTAAATTTTATACACCAAATCAATCCTTCTATCTTTTAATGCAGCAAATTTATAAATTATATCTTCATAAAATGGTTAAGTTTTTATCAGTTCCTGTAGAAGCTCCTTTTGAATTGAAATATTGGCCAAAGATAAAAGTCTATCTTGGAATATAGTGTATCTTAAGAAAGTTTTTAAACGCTTAAGACAATGAAAAACTCCGCTCCACTGACACGCTTGTCGACGATATCGTTAAAATTAGCAAAAAAGTTTATACGCCTCGGTAAAATGTGTTTATTTGCGCCAACTTGTTTCACTAACTGCTGCAATGAAATATTTTAAAAAGTTTATTTTTGAAACCCTGATTTTTGAAAATGATTCGGCATATACCTCCAATAAATTTTGAAAAGAATCAGTGGAAAAAGTTTGGTTATACTAGCCAAACTTTGCAGTATCAGCAATAAGTTTTGTGCCAAAACTTTTAGGACATACGTTATTAGTTTTAGTATAAGCCGAAGAGACTTGTTGATTTATATTATGCAAATTGCAAGATATTAACTAACACGACCTACCTGGCTCAAATTTTTATGACATTCGTACTGTTTATCCATTATTTTCGTCAAACCAGACTCAACCTATGTGAAAAATTTTCACACAGTAGTATCATACATCATGTGAAATTAGTCATTTTCAGATCCTGTCTGACATGCGTTTTAGGCACTTTTTATAGAAGTCTTTTTTGTTGTTTAAAATCACAGCAGCTTCTTAAATTTCTTCTTTTTCCAGTGATCTTCCTTATGAATAATTTTGGCCTCCATCCATTGTATGTGGTGATGTATTGACCATGCCACTCCCTACCCCACTGGCATAGTTGTGTTCAGTAATGTCTAGCAAGTTATTATGGAGAGATAGGTACGCGATTGAACAAGGTGTAAAAATTATTTCAAATTAAATTATTAAAATTTATTATTAAAATGCGAGTTATATCGAAATAAAAATGGTAATGTGAACTGGCCGCCACGGTCATGCAATCTCTCACCATTGGATTATTTCCTGTGAGGCTACCTTAAATCTGAGGTCTACGAGAATAAAGATGGATCTACATTTAATTCATTCTGAAAGCGATGCCGCCAAGTACACAAAAAATGATAAAGTAAAGAAACCCTTTTGTGAACAATAATTTATTGCAGCAAAAAATATTTAACCCGACGAGTTTCTAGTACCACGCCACGTGCCACCGGTTTTATAGTAGGACAGAGGCGAAATAAGAGAATGTTTTTTAAGTAGGTGATACGTGTTTTAGCAATGCATTTTTTATTATTTATCTAAAAATATGTAATCAGGCTCTGTCCGTGGCTATGTGCATTTGAAAAGGTTTGTTTACTGTATCATTTTTTGTGTACTTGGCGGCATCGCTTTCAATAATGATTTAAATATGGACCCATCTATACATTCAAGAACACATTAAATTAAAAAAGTAATTAGAAATTGGGCCACAAGAATCCATTCAGGTAAAAAAGGTAAAGGAGGATATTTAAACACCAATAGGTATTTTCAAAACTTATACCACTACTCCTATAAATTTTTTTTCAATATTTAAAGTTCTGACGATCTTGTTGGTAAACCTTTTACATACATTCTTAAATAAATGGTATGGTTTCAGTTGCCTCTGGTTTTTTTTGGGGGGGCTTAAGCTCCTGTTTATTGCGTATATTTGCCGAAAAACACTACTGTACTTTAAAGGTTTAATAATTTTAGGGGGCTAATCGCCGCTTCGGGACGGATAAGCCCCGCACCCTTATTGCGCCTATTTATGGTTTCTAATATTATTATTGTTAGGTAGTAAAATATCACGTATTAAAACACCGGGCAATGTTTAGTGTAAATTAACACGCTTCATCGTTGCCAAAGTTGGAATAACATTTTAATATAACAACATACGGAAACATACCGCTTGAATAACCCAACCCAACGGTTTAACAATACAAAAATAATGGTTAATTAAACAACAGTGGCGTTACAACATCAACAGCTGCATTGTTAAAATTAATTGTGTTACGCTATGTTGCGTTGTTTATACACCTGTTTTTTTATTTCCCTGTGTTTGCCATAATTCTTCATAACTTTGTTGAAAAATCATTTTTTAAAATGAATTACACTTTATTTATTGTTTTTTATTGTTTTAAGTTCCTAAATATGCTTTCTAAATTGTTATACTCAATCCTTTCAAGACATGTATTTTTTGTCCGTTACCCTGACTATGCTTATCTTTTTACGAAATTTGTAATCCATATGTGGAGTTGATGCAAGGCAGCTCGTAGAAGATTTTACTTTAGTTTAAAAAATATTTTGTCAAAACCTTCCAATATTTTGTTGACTAATCATTACAGGCGATTTTCTTAAAACTAAATTAGAAGAAGAAGAATACTTTTTCTTAAGCTATTTTCAGAACTTTGTATTTTTAATAGTTAAAAATTGCAATTTTACTAATAAATTTCCCCTCATACCCCTTCATTTTACTAGCAAGACGCACGACTTTGCGGTTTTGTGTGGCCAGACCTTAAGAGTTACTATTCTAAAGAACCTTTTATAGTCAGTAGTTTGTAAGATGATTCTGAAATTACTAACCCCATTAATAAAATGTTAATAAAAAGTTCATTATATTTTTAATTAAATTTTTTTATATTATTTTAAAAGCAGAAGCAAACTGTATTTTAAAAAGTAAAAATTGTTTTATAAAATGCATTGGTAAAGTTCAAAGCACAAAAGATCGTTTTGTTTTTCTGTCATGTCATAAAAATGGGATCCAATTAAAGATGTTAAAAGATTTCAAAGCTTAGAGAAAGTTTAACCTCCTTAGATTATTAATAAATATTTTTAAAAAGGCACAGCCATGAAACAGAGAAATGGTTTTATGTATTAGGTTAAAATATATTTTAATTATTATTAATTCTTAAGCTGCAGAATAAAAACAATATCTGGGCTTTCAGGAAAAATCCAAGGTGCGTAGACAAAAGGAATAAAACAAACATTTTAGATCCAATTAAAAAAAAAAATTTTAATGCTCGTTTAAAGCTTGAACTGAAACTATCATGAAACCACTAAACACATACGTTTCAGCTGAGCCATTCAGTAAAAAAGTTAAAATAATTCGTCTTAGTTTAAGTTTACAACTTGGTTAAACTGAGAATAAAAGACTCTTAAGCCGCGTATAGATCTGAATTCGTACTTAAGCAGTTCGTGATCAGATCAATCAGATCAAACGTTGGCAATTTTTATTGGCACTTATGCGTGCTTGCTCACGGCGCACGCAGCAAGCATGCATACATTTTATTTAACTTAACTGCCAAAATCCGATCAAATAAAATAGCAGACGATTCAAACTGAGTGTGAACGCATACGCAAGTGTCTTTGAAGAGTTCGAGAACCCGACACCAGGGTGACTTAACATGCGTGGTCAAATCATTAGCGAGGAGCAACGCATGCGGCGAGAAGCCACAGAATTTGCAAAAACATGTGTATGTGTCTTTGCTCAACATATGCGTGTGCAGATCTGTACGCGGCACGTCGCACGTAGTGATTAAACTGTATGTACAGTTAAAGTAAATTAATTAATATATTAGTTGAACTGAACTGAACAATAAATTTTAATTAAAGAAATACCTGTGGCTCATTATACGAGGTCATTCAAATTAGAATTAGAAGAATAATTTAGCCATCCTCCGAAGTTAAAAAGTATCTAAAAGAACATTTTTTTATGAAACACTCTGTATATCACTTTAAAAAGTTATTTTAAGGGGTTTTAAGAAAAAAATACATTTGATATGTTTATTTCTTACAGTTTTATAAATATGGGCAACAAATCTAAAGAGAAAGTTGGTATTAAAATCCACTTTATCTATTCACAGCAGTTAACTTAGTGGTCATAGCCTAAAGCTGTAGATACTAGTAAAGTGTATATTTAGCATATAAGTTTTAGTTATTTTTTTAAATTAAATTTAGTTTTATTTAAATGGCATTATGAGTATAATTTTGACTAACCAATACGTTAATATATTAATTAATATTACTTTTTTTTCTTTACGTATTAACCTTTTTCCAAAAGAGGCATTTTAACGTTTTGCTATGTTTAGTAAGAGATTGTACATTACTATTTTATTCGGCAAAATATGCTAATATTGGGTAGTACCTATGTGAATACTCGGTATTCTGAATCGCATTCAGCATGCATTAGGATGGTATTTGAAAATTATTCGAATAAATCTGTGTATTCGGCAGAATACTTTTTGGTCAGTATTAGGGATTTTGCATTTGGAATACTATTTTTGAATAAGATTATTCGAACACATTCTTTGCGTATTCGAATACCGAGACTTGATATATTCGAATAACGGCATACCAAGTATTCTAATACCATATTGTTAAATATTAGTATTCCGTAAGCCAAAATCAAAAAATATTAGACGAGAATTTTTTTGTTGCCTTTTAAATTTAAAGGAATGAGAAGAAGGGAATGTTATTGCTTTTTGAAATTTGTTTAAAGGGCTTCTTTAACTCTTTAGTATTCGTGAATACCCAATCCTGGTATTCATGAATACTGAGTGTTTAAATACTTTTTATTTTTAAGTAATACTTTTTTGCGGTATATGTACTTTAATTATTACCATGGTAAAGATGTCTCCAAAAGAAATAAATTAAAACTGGTAGGAAACAAGAATGTTTTGAAAATGCCAAATGCTTTATTTTGCGTAAATAACCCAGCAATATTTATATGCTATTAAAATAATATGTAACGTACCTATTTCGTTTTCCCCAACATCTAATGTACTTTTATTTACTGAAAACGAGATTTTAAAAGCTTTTAAAATACTGTAAGATCAAAAATTTTTCTATTTATTTAACTGCCAAGCAAAAGACAGGAATGTTATTTATTTAACTAAAATTAAAATAAATATTTAAGAAATCCGCAAATTTAATTTACTGTGACTTTAAAAACTTAAGATGAAACACAATAGTTTGATCTGAATTTTAATTATAGAAAATTGTTATCATCTAAATACATACAGTGTGGCCCAAGATAGGTGTTACAAAAGGACAAATGAACCAAACATTTTAAAATAATAAATCGGCATTTTGGAAACACTGGTCGCATGGTCTAAAACTAATAAATAAAAAATGTTGGTCCATTTGTCCTCTTGTAACACCTATCCTGGAACACAGTGTATGTCTCATTTTTAATAATTGTTTAATCGATTTGATCGTTACTTGATGGAACTCCATTATCAATGATTTTATTTAAATGAAACACTATTTGATTGTTAACAAGTTCCACTTTAATTCACAACTTGTGACACTTGTTTTGCTAACACTGTAACTTCTTCGGACGTGTAAATTAAACTTATATTAAGATATAATTGCAAATTTCAAACTTTTAACATTTTTTAGATAGAAGAAATGGTCAAAGGGTGTTTGGATTTTTGACATCTCTTTTTTATTATTTGGTAAAAATATTTAATAACGGGGAATTGTTGACTTCTAGTTGGTCATTTAGGATGTACTTAGTGTTTTTTATTTTGTTTATTTATAAACATTCCAACAGGAAAAGCTTTTTCCTTTTATTAGCCAAATGTAGAATTTCGTAATTATCATTAATAGTATGGCTATGTTCTATTAAATAAGTGGCATAAGCAGAATCGCTTCTGGTTTTATTAAAGCTAATTTTATGTTCCGAAATTCTAAGATCAAAAGTTCTCCCTGTTTGGCATATATACAAGGTGATTCAAAAATCGATCACGTAACTTAAGGGGGTGATTCTACTTGACAAAATAAGGTTAGAACTTCAAATAATTTTTTTTAAATGTCATTTGATTTCGAGCTACAAGCCGTCAAAGTTCAATTTTTATTTTGGTTTTTTCGCCATATTGCATTTATTTTTTAACCAACACAAATCGAGCTTTGCAATATTTAATACGCCGTAGTTCAAGAACTAAGACGTTTAGGACATATGTTTATATAAAGTTTTTTTCTATTTTTTGTTGTAGAATCGTTGGCTTAAGTTTGTCGGTTGTTACTGGACACCCTGTATGTATGTAGGTAATTTGATTAAAATTGATGAAAACTTTGATGTCTATTGGTGCCTAAACGGTAAGGTTTATCGACTTTAATAAGGAGTACCTTATTTTTTAAGTTTTTGATTGTCTATAAAATGGCGCCTCCAGCTTTGCAATATCTGTCAAAATAAAAAGTTATGATTTAAATCAATTTTAAGTTTTAGGTAAAGTGCCCTCTGGCGGTAATTAAAATAGTACTTTTGTCTTAAAATTTTAGAATCTGCAAAGCTTGATTTATGTGCCAAATATCAACTGGATTGGTTTAAAAATGCAATATGGCGAAAAAACCAAAATAAAAATTAAACTTTGACGGCTTGTAACTCAAAAACGAATGACATTAAAAAAAAGTTATGAAGCTTATTTTGTCAAGTAGAATCACTCCCTTAATTTGAATCACCCTGTATACTTTAGGAATGTGTCACAGTTTAATTTATATACCCCTGATTTTTTTCCTTTACTAGTTCAGTCTTTATTTTTTTTTAATATAAGTTATTATTTGTTTTATAAGCTATTTTGATATTATTTTTCTTTAAGACTGAGGCTACTTTTTCTGTGGATTTACCGATATATGTAAGTAATTTAAACTTAATGTTATCCATATTTTTTTTTACTTGGATAAATCTCAAACATAGCTTTTTGTTTCGTTTTTGATTTAAAATGCTATTGACTAATGAACTTTTGTTTACACTTCTAAAGAAGCTACAATGTTAAGCAAAACACGTGTCACAAGTTGTGAATAAAGTGGAACTTGTTAACAATCAAATAGTGTTTTATTTAAATAAAATCATTTTTAATAATTGTGTTAATATTAGGTTTTTTTTATTTTAATTGATTTATTTAGGCAAACAGTGTGTTTAAATTCAAGGACTATTATTAATACAATAACATAATTCAACAAATCTAACAAAACTCAGAATGTTGCTTATCGTTTTTTTATAACTTTATGACAACGATACCGGAATGTAACATAGTTATGGAATTGTCACACAATTTATTTAAAACAAAAACAAAAAATGTTTTGTCCCGGCGAATTAAATTAAAAACACATTTTGCAACACAATCAACCAAAAATTACCTTATTTTTGTTTGTATTTAATAAAATCGTATTTAGCGGACAAGTAGCAACGGTTTGCGAAAACCGAAAGTCTTTATCTCTACTAATACCCCTCTCTTTCTCTCTCTCTCTATTTTTTTTTCTTGGTTTTGGTCCCTTTACTCCCCAATCCACCACTCTCCCCCTTCCGGACTATGCTTTCCAGGGCTTCGTCGGCGGAAAATCTAAATAATCGAGCTCGTAGCTCCCAGAAATTCCAAAAAGAAAACAAACAATTTAACAATTGATGCAATGCATAAATTGTCGGCTGTCAAACCAAGATCTGCTACTGGTGTTACGTATAACCTTCACTTTCACCACTGACAGTTCCCATGGCAAGCCCATCTATTTCCCGCCATTTTAGAAATACCTCGTGTTCATCACCAAACAGGATACCAACAGATTATAGGAATCTTTGCTCACAGCTCTTAGATCCAGAAGAAAGATGCCGTCAATTTAGCGTGAACCTTTCCTTGATCCCCGAAGGTAAAAAACGTTCGTACGACCCTCTAGCCGCCACTCCGGGAAGAACTTTGTTGTCCTCTACGCACGTCCGCACTGTCCGGAGGTCAAACAAAGAGTCCTCCCGGACGCCCTGTACAATAAGTTAGATATTCATAGGTTTTCGGACCAGTAACAACAATCCAGAGCTAATTGTTATTTGAACACAGCCTTAGGGTATATCTACACTTGCATGGTTACTCTTCTATTATGTATTTACTTGGCCATTCTCAAAGTTTAATAGTTTCCACCAGAGTAAGTTTTAATAAAATTATTTCCTTTGCAACTATGCAAATGCTTTTAGATTGCAGTTTACCATAAACCACCAGACTAGCCGCTAAATAAATGTTTGGTCTACAGTTGCCCAATACTGTATAATTATTTAATAACAGTTTGTAACATTAAAAATTATGAGTTAATACCAAAAAATGTTTGTGTTTAAACAAAATACAAGGTGCGTTATTTAAAACTTACAATGACTAAATTTTCTAATCCAGGGCAAACTTCACAAAATAAAAAAAAACATTGTTTTTATAAAACCTGCGAAGGATATAGATAATGTATAATGTATATATATATATATATATATATATATATATATATATATATATATATATATATATATATATATATATATATATATATATATATATATATATATATATATATATATACATATATATGTATACAGTCAAAAGAAAACATCCTGCTTTTCTATGCTATCCACCACGACTCTCTCCCCAGACCGGTTTCGCCGATGTTTTCTTTGACTCTCTTTAAAGGGAGTAGAATATTTTATATAATACACCAACACAGTAGGGAATTTTTTTCCTTGTGCTTCATAACATATATGCGATTTCAGTAGGGCATCAACGGCAGGATTTAATATAATACCGCTAGACAATGAAACTTGTCTATAAGTAGACGCTTGTTTTCTATGCTATTCACCACGACTCGATACAGCCTCACTGATTAGTTCCTGTAAGGCAGGCGAAACCGCATAGAAAAGCAGAATGTTTTTCTTTTGACTGTCTTTAAAGGGAGTAGAATATTTTATATATATATATATATTATATATATATATATATATATATATATATATATATATATATATATATATATATATATATATATATATATATATATATATATATATATATATATATATATATATATATATATATATCAAAATCGGAGCTGTTACTGAGGAGTCTTTGCAAAAAGTCTTCGCTGAATCGATTAATTAAAATGCCAGTACTAAAATATTTTAATGAATAAATTTAACAGCAGTATACGTATTAAATTAGTTTACACTCTTATGTTGAATATTTGTATAAAACTAAATATTTAGATAGCAAATGGGCAGTTTTGTCAGTTTTAAAATGCACAAACCACAATAAATATACGGTTTAAATAGAAGTGTAACTAGGAATATAAACAAATTAATACAAAAATCTTCTTGTATTTAAATTGATATACCCGTTTAGCTAAGTTAAAAGGTAAACAACAATAAATTAGGAATGATGCGTCATCTTAATTACATGATGGCATTCTTTGTGTAATATTTACCTGGTAGTGCGTTGTAAGCTTTGGACCGCTTTCTTTCAACACATTGCCTGAGTTCTTTTAATTGTTTTAAACGTATGTATCTTATAAATAGGTTTTATTGCAAATAAAAAAAGGGCAAAAGTCAAGTCAATAATTTATTAATAATTTTCTCGACGTATCCCGACTAGCGGACATAAAGAAAGTGTATGGAAATATATAGTTTTTTATATACAAGGGAAGAAAGCTTTAGATTTTAGCTCGAGGTTATGTTGTCTCCCGACAGGAAACGGAGAGAAACAATAAAGCGAGAGCTAAAATCTAAAATGTTTTCCGTGGATAATACATAATGTTTTTCTCTTTTAAAGACAGAAAATTAATCATGTTTCAAACTGGTCAACTGGTATATTTAAAACACAATTATACCTTGCTTAAAAAAATGGAAACCCTTAAGGAAATTATCAAGTATGTGTCAATGTAATTTTGTGATTTGACGGATTGAAATTAAAAAGTTAAAATTAAAAGCATTTGATTAATAGTAATTTGAAATATAAAAAGTTAAAAAATAACTGACTGGATTCGTTATATAAGGGAAAGTAAATTTTGTATAATAATTTATATTAAAATTAAATATTTACCTTTACTTTTCTATGTCCGGGGAAAAATTCCTTACTTTTTTCCACGAAAAAAAAGTACTTTTATGAAAAGTCGCATTTTAGTACCTGTTAAAAGAGATACAATGGTAATTTCCTATAAATATAAGGGAATATTTTATTACTGTTTCATCTGAAAAATATTTGCGATGACTACTTCTGGGATGCAACACTCAATATAAAAATAGTGTTTTTAAAAAAGCAAGGTATTTAACTTACGTTTTAAATTCCAAATTATTTTTTCTGCGTAGATTGCAGCTATCTGTAAAAAAAAATAAAATTGAAAAATGATTCTAAATATAAAATAAAAGAATTTATACCCCATAAAACATTTACAAAAGAAAAGTAAAACGTATGAGGAATTTAACAGTTCCCAGAGTTAAAATATTAAGTTAATAGGTATGTTTACCATTTAATTTTTCTTATAGGTCATATGTTTAATATAAATATGTTTTATAAAATTCATTCTCTTAATATATTCTAAAACAATACATTTTAACTAATTTTTCAGCCTTCTTCGGGAAAACACTTAAGACGACTAGAAATACCAATCAAAATTTCTAATAGGTATGGTGCCAGAAAAAATATAGTTGGGTCGAATACTAAAATGTATTTGAATGCAAATTTTGCATATCCTATTCTAAACAGTATTCGAATACTTAGGAGTCAAAACCAAGAAAAAAATTAAATATCGCTATATTTCAACACCACAACTCACTATTCATGAATACTTTTTAAACAGCAAAAAAAAATGTCCTTACCCCTCAAAACAAAAGGGCACCACAAAATTATCTTTGACACAAAATTAAACCATTACCTCGTATTCATGAAAACTTTTAAGCAAAAAAGTCCTCACCCAAAGAAATTATAAAATTTCTTTGTTGTATCTTTTTAAATATTAAAAACTGGATTTGAATACCGAGAATTCAATACCAGATATTCAATACAGAATCTAAATAACGAAATATGAATTTTATGCTTTATTTGTTTTCTGGGAAATTACCTTTAAACAAAATATTATTTGGCTTTTTTCCAAAATAAAATAAAAACTTTAATAAAAATTTTAAGAAAATTAAATTTTTTATATACCTACTATAAAGAACTGAATCATAAGTTGCTTATCTGTACGCTGGTTCCAAAGTATGCTTGTAGGTAGAAGACAAAAAGTAAAGATTGGTAATTTTGAATCGGGATGGATATGAGGGAACGTCAGGTGTTCCTCAAGGGGGTCATTGTACTCCAATATTATTTAATTTGTTTCTAAGTGATCTGGACAGCTATCTGAATAACTGCCATTTTCTGCTCTATGCTGATGACTTGAAACTGTTTCGTGTGGTTGAGAGTGAGACTGATTCCGACACATTGCAGCAAAATTTAACATCCTTTATAACTGGTCAGTAACAAATGACTTATCACTTAATGTAGCAAAATGTGGCTGTATAAGTTTTTATAAAAAAAAAACAAGAAAGTAGATCAGAGATATATAGTGGGAAATAACCTTTTAGAAGAGGTAGAAAACATTAAGGACTTGGGAATATTTTTTGGCTCACATATTATATTTAGAGAGCACTACAAGCATATTACGGGGAAAGCTTTGCAAATGTTGGGTTTTCACTGCGATTACTGTACTGTTCTCTTGTGAGATCTCACATTGAATATGCATCTATGATATGGTCCCCTTTTTAAAATATCTATAAAACCCAGTTAAAGAATGTTCAAAAAATTTGTGAAGTATTGTGCATTTAAACTGAATCATGCTGGATAGGGTCGAGGAAGTCTCCTCTCATCTTAACCTGCCACCTTTGAAGGTTAGAAGGGCGGTTAGTGATGTGTGCTTTATTTACAAATTAATCAATGGAAACATTGATTGTCCGGTTCTTCTTGGGCAAATTTGTTTAAAAATCCCTACTCGATCGCTTAAAAGTAATCAGCTATTTTCAGTTCAATTTCATCGGACTAACTATGGTTTTCATGCTCCAATCTCACGCTCCCTAGCATATTTGAATGCTCATCCTAGTATAGATCCTTTTGGAAGCTCACTTAATCTCTTTCGAAAGCAATGCTTCAGATCACTATTAAGTGGTTAATGTAAGTGTTAATTTGTAGATTATATATCTATGATTCTCTGATATATGTATAAAGTAATTTTAATTTATGTTTTATTCTTATCTATTAATATTTTATGTACCTGTAAGAAATTTTATAATGGGGTATCCCGTATATTGCATAAAGAAATAAATAAATAAACTGTTCTATCCTTGCACAATATAATAAAAGTTAAGATTACTTTAAAAGAAATAAAATAATAAAAATTTTTAATATAAAGTTACTCACGATACAAAGATTGCTTAAAAAAAATAATGAAAAATTTAATATAAAGGTAAGCTTATGATACAAAGGTTCCAAGCTCGAAACTTTGTTACTTTGTTTAGAGTTTGAAACCTTTGTATCGTAAGTAACTTTATATTAAATATTTCATTTTTTTTTAAGTAATCTTAACTTTTATTATATAGTGCAAGGACAAAATAATTCTTCATAGTATATAAAAGTTTTAATTTTTCTGAAATGTTTATTAGACTTTTTATTTTATTCTGAAGAAAAACCAAATAATATTTTGTTTAAACGAAATATAAATACAAGGAAGTACTATGTATTAATATTACCAAAAAGTATTTAGTCAAATACCCAATACCAAATACACAGATGTATTCAGTCACTATTCGAATACCAGCCAAATGAATTCTGAATAGGATTTGGAATACCGAATAATAGTACTATTCAACTCTGTAACAGAGTTATCCAAATTAAGAGTTCGTAATTAGTAACTTTGTAATTAGTGAAAAAACAGTTTAAATTGGCAAACTGCCATTTTTACCACACTTTAAGATTAAAGATAGTTTTTTTAAATAACAGAATTTGTGTAAGTATAACGTTTTCGAGGAGATCAAAGTAAATCGGTAATGGTCATGAATATTGGACAGCATGTGAAAAAGTTTATTAATAGAGATACTAAATAAATTTTTTAGATAAACCTAGTTGTATATTTAGTTAATTTAAAGTTGGATAGACTTGTGAAAAAATAATCGACTATCGTATAAACCTTCATTATTATTTGCTTGGAGTTATACATTGATAAATTGATTTTTACTTAGTTTTTAAACACCTTGTTTGTGTGATGGCAAAAATCTTACTTAAAAGCGTAAAGTTGGTTATTTTAATATTTTAAATATGTTGTACACTTCAATGTGTTCCATTAAAATATTGAATCTGTATTTACCTACATTGTATTAGAACCGTTTTACACATACGAGAATTATTCCGAAAATTATTACCAAAATTGTTTCGAGAATTTTCACAATAATAATTTTATGTATTACACGTTCGAGAATTTTAATAAAAATGTTCGCTTTAAAACTATTAAAAATGTTCTTTATTTTATATGCATAATCGGGAAATGACGCGAAAATCGACCCGAAACTATTTTGAAGGCCAGTAATGTCATTTGACGTTAATTCGTAGATTAAAGAAAAAATAAATAACTGTTGCGAAACCTACTAGTAACAAATTGTCGCTTATCCATATGTGTCAAAGTATAAAGAACACAAAAACCAAACAAAAACCTTTTTTTATTTATTAATTTTTAACCTTGTTAGGTTATGTCAAAATTAGTCATTTAAGCGGGTTTTACACGGCCAAATTTGGAGTTAGAATCTTAGGGCATTAACCAACTAGAGGCAGCCTTGCTGATTTGCCTTGTGAACAGCTTGCGTGATAAAGAAAAGTGCTAGCCGTTTTTTCTTGCTTGTTCCGTGTGCTGATTAATTCTACCAATTTGCATGGGGAGTAAGAGAGAAAATATTGAACTTATTTTCTTTCTATGTTAAGCACGCTTTTTGCCACTACCCAGGAAAGTATAAGCTTGATGAGTCAAGTCCAGTCAATTGTTTACAGAGCATCCTTTAACTTTGATTTTTTTCGACATAGCCGAACCCCCACCACTCTTTTTCTATATATCAGCCTCATTCATTTTAAAGCACGATAATATCAGCAACAAAACAGCAAACAGTTATAACTTTCTGGTTTTTTCTACTCAAATGAAGCGAATTAATCATAACTTAAAGACAACAACGTCAGTTTTATCAATAACAAATTTTAAAGACGTATCTTTACAATAAAATACCAAAAAATTAATTTTATTCAATTATTAACAAATAAATTGTGGCAGACCATGCCCTGTAAAGCAGGCTTTACAACTCTTTGCAAAGTGCGCATGAGCATCACAAGAATTCTTGCAATAATTCTAGTAAAATTTATTGAAAGTATCAAAGCAGAAATAAATGCACTATTACCAAAAATCATAGGAAAATAATAAAGAAAATTTTGGTATTAATTTTCGCTATAAATTTCGCTAGAATTCTTGTATGTGTAAAACGAACCTTACAGAGTTATTTTACAAAGACTAAACATGGACAAATTTGTAGCGTTTCTAGTACAAAAATTGTAAAATAGCTATCCGGATACTTAAATAAATAACCAGAATATAGTGTCTCAATGGCTAACCTTATTTCCTCGTTGATTTTTAAAGCGTGGAATACCCTGTATATTTTATAATTTTTAAGTTTCTGAAACAATTCCTAATAAGAATTTGACGTTTTAAAAGTTTTTAGGCCCACTTAATTTTTTAAAGGCCTTTTAAATATTACAGTCAGGTAATGTTGGAAAAATACAATCGCAAAATTTTGGTGACTAGTATAAAAGGTAGGAATGAAACACTTTAGCAAATTGACTTTTTAAGCATAACCATTTTTCAAATGGCAACTATTTCTAGACAAGCATTTTTCGAGAAAAATAGTTTTTTCGATTCTAAAGATACCATTTTATTAGCGATCAGATCAAAAATAAGGACATAAATAAAGAATTACGGCCACCAAGATGTAAAATTACAAATGGCTTTCAAAAATGAAGAATATTGGCATAAAAACTTACAAAAAATTATATATCAATTTAGAATTGAAATAGGACTCCAAAAAGTGTTAAAATATACAGGGTGTTCCATTTAAATATTTAAAATTGGCGCCCTGTTCTTTTAAACCTGAAAAAAACCGAGGAATAAAAAACCCTCTTCTTTCCAGACCATTTACCTATACCAAGTCTCATTTTTATATGTCCAATACTCTAGGAGCATTAAAAAAATGCCCCAAGCGAAAAAAATACAAGTCTAACGTAGAAATAGAAAACCAAGCCAATAAATTATTTATTTAAAAATAGATGAAAAATATTATAAAAATTGGATTTAAAATACTCCCTATACAATCTGGCAAGCCAAAAGCTTTTTTTGTAAATAGAGGAGGAGGAGTAGGTTTCAAAATATTGGATCATACTTGAGACCCTCAATATGTTACTGTTGTTTTAGAACCGTGCAATTCTGTACTATAATTTTTTTTTATACACACGAAAAAAATTATTGTAAAGGGGTGTCTGTCTTTTGGCACATCATTTTAAAGATCCTAACGAGTACTTTATAACCCCAGAATATGAAGTTAATACCTTTATCTACTACAAAATGACGGTACTTTGAAAATTACCTAAATTTAATATCTCATTTAGATGGCCGTATTTCCGAATCTAATGAAGTTGAATAGACCTCATGTTGTATTTTCTTAAAGCTCTTTTAAGGATATATTTAATGGTATACAGGGTAGGACAAAAGTATAGATTTTTAATGACTCACCCTCCATCATTAAGAAGATATCTAAAAGACCTTTAAGAAAATACCACATAAGGTATATCTACCCTTTATTAGTTTTGGAGATATGGCCATTTAAATCAGGTATTCAGGTAATTTTAAAGTAAACACATTTTTTGGAAGGTAAAGGTATTCGCTTTATATTCTATGGTTATAAAGAACTTGTCAGGAGCTTTAAAATGATGTGCCACAAGACACCCCTTTCCATTTAGTTTTTTTTTTTCAAAATGGCGCCCAGCTGTCAGGTTGACATTTATATCTGTCATTTCTTGTCTAAAATTTAGTTTATGTTGTCTAACTAATGTTTTTAAATTTTCATACAAAATTTACAAACAATTCAAAAGTTAGGAGGGGGTGTTCTGACTTTAGACAAGCACTGTATATATGTAATAAAAACCGAAAAAGTGTTTCATACAAACCAGCATAGGAACGTAACTGCATTGTAAATAATATTAAATCGAGTGTGGATAAAATACCTATTTTATTTTATCAGAAAACAAGAATCATTGCATTTCATGGTGGCTGCCCTAATAGGATTTTTGATAAATGTATATATAACTATTTTTCGCATGATTTGCTAAATAATTATATTTACTACCTATCTACATTTTATTAGAAAAAAGAAACCGACAGTGTAATCCATGATTTTTTAATCATTGGACAAACCACGAGGCTAAAAGCCTAAATACTAACGTACCGTGGGTGTCTTAAGCGAGGTAAGAGGGATTTTGTTGACACGGGACTTAAATACTTGGAGATTTGGGGGAAAGGAAATACCTTCGCGGGCAGCAGGTTCCACAATCTAGAAACTCGAGGGATAAAAGAACGATCAAAGTGGGAAGTTCTGGGTCTGTCCAGTTGGACCGTATAGGGAGGCATACGCGCGGAACTACGAGTTTCTCTGTTGGGAACCGTAAGTGGAGGAGCTATACTTATCTTAATTTATCTTAGTTGAGCTGTGCAGCTAAATAATGCTACAGCTACGATACCAAGCGTCAAGTGGCGAGCAGAGAGTGAGAGAGCGCTGTCTTTAATCTTAATGTTAGCATAAAAGAATTAGAATTTTAAATAAGTCGGCTGCAAAATACTTGAGCAACTTGACCCGCTTAAATTGAACAAATCAGCGAAGCGTTTCTAATGTATGGAAACTGGTTTTAAACCGCTGTTTACCACAAAATATCGTAGCCAGTTTCGGCCACCAGTACAGAGATTTAACACTCTCCGCTCACCGCTTCCTGATATCGCAGCCAAGGCCTTAAACTAAGACTTTTTAATTTAAATATTTGGAATTTGTAGACATTCATTTTACAGGTACCTGTTTGGTTTCACCTAAACCGAAAATTTGGTAATTTTACAATTACATTTAATTAAATAATTGAAAATTTGCTTATCAATTTTTTTTGAAACTTGGCACGAGAATTTGTCAGATTAGTCTCTTCAAAAAATTATCTAACATTTTTTTTTGTAAAATTATACAGGAGAGTCAATAGTTAACTCCCTTAAAATTTACATGAGATTTCCTATGTTTCGTTCGGCGACGCATCACACGGTAGACGTCGTGCCACAATGTGGACATTCTTTGTTTAATCTTTACCCGCTAGTGTTGTGGCAAAAATTGCCTACACACCCTCTAAAGCGGCACATTATATTAATTCGATGCTTTTGATGTTTTCTGTATGTTTTACAAAAAACTAACCCTCATTTGCGAGGCTCAAATTTCAAGCCAAATTTACTAGTGAAAACCGGATCGCTATCTTGCGTTCGTATCTCGCTACAGCGTGTTTCCTAATTTCTTGCGTTTTCTTTTATCCTTTATAACTTTTTATTTTTAAATATTTTTTAATTCTGTAAAAACATTTCTACAGCAACTTTTTATGCAGATTGCAGATACCTTTTTTCTAGAGTTTTGCATTTTCGATTTATTTATTTACTTTTGGAAAGTTAAATAGAACACCCTGTATATTTTTCACTATTAAAATGGTTAAAAAAATACATTTTTAAAAATGTGTCACATATATTTTTTCGCAGCCGTTCTGAGATATTGCATATTTTATCATTTTGACTGTTATTGGTTAGATAGTAGGCCATGAAAAAGGGAATTATGTTTTACTTTAAACAATCTTGTTATAACTTTTGTTTTTATGGACTGCAATGACGGAAAACCATTTTAATGAATAATTTAATAACGCAAATAAGGGTAAAATAATCCTATTTTCTAACTATTTTAAATTATTTTGTTATTATTTTGCTTTAGAAACATTTTGATTGGGTTTTCTTAATATGTAATATTTTATGTATAAAAAACAACCATTATTTTTTTGTATACAGGTAAGTAAAAGATGGCCATGAACATTAAACACAAGCTAAATTAAACCCCTTTAGCTAAAAGCAGGCATTTGTTTTTCATGCTTATCTGTAATTTACTAAAATATAAAAAATAATGGTTGATTGTTACATTAAATATTAACGTTAATTAAACCTGATAAAAAAGTTTTTGGGACAAATTATTAACAAAATAATATAAAATACCAAAAAATAGGAATATGTTTTACCCTTATTTGCGTTAATAAAAATATTAATAAAAACAGTTTCCCGTCATTGCAGTCAATAAAAAACAAAATTTATAACCAGATTGTTTAAAGTAAAACATAATTACTTTTTCATGGCCTACTATCTAACCAGTATCAGCCATAAATGACAAAATATGCAATATCTCCAAAACAGCTGAGAAGAAATATAAAGTGTTACACATTTTTAAAACGGTAATTTTTAACCATTTTAATAATAAAATTTTCAAAAATAAATAAATAAGTAAAAAATGTGCCACCCTAGAAAAAAATTAAAATTATTTCTGCAATCTGCATAAAAAGTCGCTGTAGAAATGTTTTTACAGAATTCAAAATTATTTAAAAATAAAAAAGTTATAAAGGATAAAAGAAAACGCAAAAAATTAAGAAACACGCTGTAGCGAGTAAACGACGCAAGATAGAGAATTGCGGTTTTTACTAGTAAATTTGGCTTGAAATTTGAGTCTCGCTAATAGGGGTCAGTTTTTTTGTAAAACGTACTGAAACATGAGTTTCCTATTAAAAGCGTCGAATTTTTCCCACCCTGTACATACAACACATGTTTGGAAAGGTAATGTTGTAAATGATAGGGATGATATAGCAAGCCAAAGTATTGTTAGTACTTTATATATAAAAAGTTTTATTTCTCCTTGTTGGGGAGTTATTATAAAAAGTCATGAGCCTTTGAAAGTGAGAATATACATGTGGCTAGCGCCCTCTACAAGATAGAGCTAAATTAAGAACAAATTCAAATTTCTCATGTCAAAAAACCCCCAGGTACCAATTTTCGTTCGGAAATCGGCATTATTTAGGAAATTATGCAGAAAAAACATAAATAAAAATAAAACTTTGACACCCTGTATCTTGAAAGCGAAGCATCTTAGACCACACGTTCATAGGAACTTTTTACCTTAAAAATACTTGAAAAATCACTCTCTGAAATATCGGACACTTATTAAATAACACCCTGTATATATATATATATATATATATATATATATATATATATATATATATATATATATATATATATATATATATATATATATATATATATATATATATATATATATATATATATATATATATATATATATATATATATATATATATATATATATATATATATATATATATATATATATATATATATATATATATATATATATATATATATATATATATATATATATATATATATATATATATATATATATATATAAATATATATATATATATCTATATAATAAGTCTAGCTTTTAAAGTCAATTACTTCCTAATGAAGCGAATTGTATTTTATTTATAGGAAGTACGTACATTAGTTTGGTTTACTCTATCACTCTTAGCATTTACGATATTATCTTTTCGGATACCCTGTATAGTCTGAATGCGCCTTTAACGTCAGAAAAGTAAAAAGGTTCGAATGCTATCCAAAGCATAATATTTAATTTTATTACCATTATCAAACATACTTTTAGGTGTACCAATTTTAATCTGCAAACTACTTTCCAACTTAAACATTAGGATTGCCTGCATTTGCTGTTATTGATTACTAAATTATCCCGATAATTAATCATAGTCCTTTTAGTGTGTTGTCACTACACCATACAAACCACCTTACTAATTAAGTATATGTATAATGTATATTAAACAGGGTCCTGAATATTGTCCAAATCCTCAATACAGAGGCCGCTTGTGGTTTGTTAAACAAGGATCTTCAAAGCAGCCTGCAAATTTTTTCTTAAGGACATGGGGGACACTTAATGTAGGTAGGGGCTGGAAAAGGGTGCACTGGCTTTTAAATGAAATATCTGCGCGATTAAAATTAAACAGAATATGTATAAAAAAGTACGATTTCTGGGATAAAAACCTTTTTGCTTTGCTCTTTAAACATTTTAGCAGCCCCCGAACTTTCTCAGGAAATAGACTTGTTATTTAAATTCAACAGAACATGTATAAAAAAGTGAGTTTTCTTAGCTGAGGTCCTTTTTATCTTTAAAATTGTTTCTTCCCTAAATGAAAACAGCCAAGTTGTTAATATCAGAAATATGTATAAAGTTCGTTTTGCAAAATGAAGACCTTTTTTGCTCTTTACAATTTCCATTTTTTTTCTTTTCGTCTGTACAATTTTTTGCACACCCCTGAGTCACTACAAGTAATTCTACCGGCGCCCATGGTCAAATACGTTTGTCAAATAGAACATATTTTGCCAAACATCAACCGCAAATGTCCAATTAGGTGTTGTTAAACTTTCCTTTATTTGCTAACATTATTTTAACCGTGTATTTAAAAATAATAGAAAAAAATTCAAACACGAACCGCACACCTTTAAATATGCTTGTTAAACGGTTCATCAATCAAAATTTCCATCAAACATGTTAAGCAATTTTTAGTTTTTTTATCTTTGGACAAACCACGAAGACTAAAAGCCTAAATACTAACGTATTGTGGGTGTCTTAAGCGAGGTAAGAGGAAGTTTGTTGACACGGGACTTAAAAACTTGAAGATTTGGGGGAAGGAAAGACCTCCGCGGGCAGCAGGTTCCACATTCTAGAAACTCTAGAGATAAAAGAACGAACAAAGTGGGAAGTTCGGGGTCTGTCCAGTTGGACCGTATAGGGATGCATACGCGCGGAAACACGAGTTTTTCTGTTGGGAACTGTGAGTGAAGGAACTATACTGACAACTACATCAAACAAAGCCGCACACAAGTGTTTGACAAAAGATTTGATAGTTTACCGTATACTTTAGGCCGCGTCCAGACTTGCAACAATTCGCAAAATATCCGTCCAAAGTAACCAACCTGTTTCCTCGCTCCTTTGACGCCAAAAAACAAACAAGCTCTGAATCACCGGTGAATAATTAATTTATTTTATCCAACACGTACATATAATATCTACATAATTGATCAGATTTTGAGGATATAAAGTGTACTATAAGTCACTAGTGAGCTAAAGTACCTTTTAGCTCACTAGTGAATTATAGACTTTAACAAACCCGTAGTTACCAACAAAATGCATTACAACCAAACAAGCTTGCTTTCCAAAAATACAAAATTTTGTTGCTGGTGTTGACAATGACAAGTAACAAATAATGGATGACGTTTTCAAATTATTTTTGATATTAAAAACGATTTATACGAAAGTGTTGGATAAAATTTTGTATTAGACACGTGAGTTATTACATATAAGTCACTTAAGAAAATTACCTCTCTCGCCCTTCGGGCTCGAGAGTTAAACTTTCTTGCGTGACTTATATGTAATATAACTCACTTATCTAATAAATAACTATAAAAATGTTTATTTTTTATTAAAAATTTTGATGGTTAATAATTTACTCAATGATTTACAAAGTGTTGATTTTGTATACAGGGTGTGCAAAAACTTGCAAAACATGATTTTTCTCCAAGAGTAAAAATCAGCAGTTGAAATTAAAAATTTGTCAGTTAGAAAATTCATTAAGAAAAGCATTTTAATTATTTGCACAGAAGTATCAAAAGGTTTTATAAACTGATTTGGGTGTTATTAAAAATTAAATATTTTAAATTTTAATCATAAAATAGCAAACAAAACTTTGCTTTTTATATAAACACTTTTCTACAGAGTCATATTTAATACAATATTTCAGCTGTAAACGACTTTTAAAAAGGCATTTTCGCCAAATTATGGAAATCAATAAAATGTTGTATTTTTATTTTTATCGATTACAAACTTTGTCCTTCATAAAGTTTTTAAATTGTATTTTGCTTAAAAGTAAAAATAAAGAACTATATAACTAACTAAGGCGTTTACAGCTGGAATATTGTGTCAAATATGTATGTAGTATACTGATACTCTTACACAAAAATACTGTATTTCCCCCATCGGTAAACAGTCTGTATATTTTTAAGGAAAAATAATCCTAGTGATAATAATCGTCGGCTTAAAGGTAAAACTTGCTAAGCATTATTTAGTATTTTAGGACATGCAAATTTTGTGATAAAAAAACAATAAAAGGTCGCCTTTTTATTTTTAATATTTTACTGAATCTTTATAGAAGTCATATTAGTAAATAATGTAACAAGTGCATAAAGTAATACTTTTTTTTGCGAATAGAAAGTTTGACAGCACGAGCCGTTAGGCGAGTGTGGCAATTCCATGAGTAAAAAAGACACTTTATGCATGTGTTACATACTATATTTTTCCACGACCGTATAAAAATTTCCCAAAAACCACTTTATACTTGTTTTATTTATCTTACCGTACTAATTTTAATTTTGCAGCACAGCCCTATTATTGCAACAAAAAATCATAGCCTTCTTGTTTATAAAAGACAATAATTATACTCTTCATAACTATGCATTTACTATTTAATTTTAGAAAATTGTATGTACTTACTTTTGTAGAAATAATACCAAAATAGTATAATAGTATATTAAACAACAAGGTTTGAAAACGACTCTTTGCACACGGGCGAGACAAATTGATGGACCGAGACGAAGTCGAGGTCCACAAGTCTCGCGAGTGTGCAAAGAAGGTTTTCTAACGAGTTTTTACGATACTTTTTATACGACTGCAAATAAAAAAAAACATTTTTGTGTAAATTTTTATTTTAAAAACAAACGCAAAACAAAGTAATGAAAACAAGAAACTACAGACTATAATTTAGCAAACAGGAAACTTCATAACTATTTTAAAATATTAATTGTAATGTTTACTTCTGCAGGAATCGTCGCATTGTTGATCGACTTTTTAACGATGGAGACAACATTTTCTGGCACCTTGCTTATACAGTTCTCTGTCGTCGGCATATTGCAGTTTTCTTGCGGCACTTCATTACTCAATTGCTGTTGTGGCTGTGCCGCAACAGACGACATAGAGGAAGAGATCCTCTCTGAAACATCCATTTTATTACTAAGCGAGTCATCTATATAACTTTCGGCGACTGAGCTGGATTTCCATCCACCATGGCGCTTCAGAGCCAGCAAATCTGATCCAGAATTCACCAATATTGTGGCTGACGACCGCCTAAAGCAATGCCCGGTATAGGCTTCTGGAGTTTCCAACATCAAAAATTTGGCGATGTCTTTTGCCATACCGCCAATTTTGTTAATTCCAATGTTTTGGCGAGTGCATTTTCCATTTTGATAATTAAGAAAAAAACGATCTGTTTGCAGGAGTGGAGGTCGAAGGGCAGAATACTTTTTAAGATGGTGTAGAGACTTCCTGACACTGTAAATGATCTCGGCATCTTCGTTTTGGTATTCTCTAGTTTAATTAACATTGCGCTGCCAAAATCCGTCATATTTTCTTTTTAAGGAAGCACAATTCTTCTCTTCGGCATGCCCCAGAAAGTCCGACTGCCACCACTGCCTGAAACAAGAAAAATACCGATAAGTCTTTAGTTTTATTCATTTTAAGTAAGTACTTTATGAAACTAGCACTATTTAAAAACAGAATTGGGTAACCCCTGCCTACTAAACCTTCTCACTATAAAAAATGACACCATAAAATAAATAAAATAACTGTGATGCCTACCTTGATTAGCAAATATTTCTCGTCTGAAGCGTTCTTTAGGAAGCGGCAAAAATCATTCTCGCTAAAATTTTGGACTTCTTTGGCACATAGTTTTCTGATTTCTCTTTTTATTAGGGCCTGCAACTTCTGGTATTTCCCAATATCCGTATTTTGGTTTGCCCTCAGGGTTGATTTTAGCATGGAAAAGGTGCTCCATAATGTTGAAGACTTGTATTTGTTCGACAGCTCTTCAAAGTACACCAACATAACATTTTCGGAAAACGTTTGTACGTTATTTGCTTGTCTCCACTTCATAAATCGATGTAACTCGGCTTCATATCGATCTCTTGACTTTGTTGGAAGTAGGTTTGACGAGATTAAACTCGCTTTTTTAGAATTTCTTCAGAATCGGACATTTTTTCGCGAAATCAAAATTTTTTTGTATCTAAATTGGTATCTAATCAACAAAACAAGAAAACTATGACGGTTGCTATGGAATAAAGCTTACTTTGAGTTTTCTATATTTTTGACACAACAATAAAAAACCATAATAAATCATATTGAAAGACAGAACCGTGTGCAAAAAAACATATTTTCCTTGCACACATTGTGCGCTAAAATACAATTTTCAAAGCTTGTTTAGCGTGTGCAAAACCCCATTTTCTAAAGCAGTCGTATAAAAACTCCTTTTTAATTTCTTAGTCATCCAAATTCATTATTACTATAAATTTTCAATAATTTCTATGAAATTTATTTGCAAACTGTCAAATTTTAAAACTAGTGACACATGAACTAAAAGAAGTAATGACGAGATCAAAGGTAACTTGACCGTTTGGTTCAGTTGATGTCGAGTTTACTGTTACATTGCATAAATAGATATTTAAGTTTATTGTAGTAGGCGTTAAAACAAAACACTAATTCAAAGTGTGAAAAAACTTACTTTTTTAATTCTATATGTAGTGTACTAAAATGGAGTACTTTAACTTAATGTTAACTAATAAAAACAACATTTTTTTAACAGTCGTGAAAAAATGTTATTTATAAGTTTTTAATATAGTTAACTTTTACTTTAAGTGACTTAGATTTGTTTAACTATTTTTTAGCAAAAATTACCTAGTAATTTTAACCTTTAAACCGACGAATTAAAGCAGCGCTAAAATATGTGGACGGTAGGCAACTTAAATTAAAATTCAGCTGTAAATTTTTTCCGACCTGTACCGTCCATCCGATGCTGTCGTATGTGAGCGTACCTTAAGCAGAGAAAATTATCAAAATAAAATAATGATAATTATAATATTATTATTTTATTTTATTTTTTTGCATGTGTTTAACTCTTTAGATTTCTATATCAATCATGTAAAAATAACGTTTATCCAACACTTACATATAATATCTACATAATTGATCAGATTTTGAGGATATAAAGTGAACTATAAGTCACTAGTGAGCTAAAGTACCCTTTAGCTCACTAGTGAATATAGACTTTAGCTCACTAGTGACTTATACTAATTCTTTGTTACTTCCAACATTTCACAATTAAAAAAATAACATAAAACAACTAATATATTATACTACAATTTATTCGTGTTTATATTAACAGTAATTGTTATATTAGATTTATCTTGGATAACGTTACATTGTGCGGAGTGTTCTTCAGGAAGTCTTTCAGCACTAGTACTTGCCTTGGTGCGCTCTTCACCCTGTATTCGTCTTGCAATCTCAAACTTGTTAGAGATGCAATCTTCTAAATATCCTTCTGCCACGGTAGAAGACTTCCACCCGCCATGGCGTTTAAGGTTGGTGATATCGGCCCCAGCGTTGACTAGAAGTGTCGCTGAAGAACGCCGCATGCTATGACCACTATATAAGATTTCATCAGGTAGTTGCAAATAATGAGCAACTACTCTCGGAATTTTCGAAATTTTATTTATTCCCACGCATTGCCTAGTGCATTTGCCTTTTTGAAAGTTGACAAAAATCTTTTGTGAGGTGTGTTCTCTGGCCTTAGGGACACATATTTTCTAAATAATTTAAGCACATTTACCAAAAATCCTTCTTTTAAAATTGTAAAGCTTCTCGATTTGTTCGTCTTGGTATCAGGTATAGAAACATATATGTACTGGCCTTTATCTACTATATCTTCAATACTTAAGCGAGTTAGTTCGTCACAACGGCATGCACCAGCAATTCCCAATATCAATGCAACCTATAAAAATCCGAACAGATAAATATTTAATACCAGAAACTAAAGTAAATTCATACCTTTGACATTAAGTGCTCGTCGTCAGGTGCCTCAACCAAACATTTTTCGATGTATTGCCTCTCCAGAATTTTTGCCTTTTTCGGTTTGAAATTTCTTGAATTGCTCTTCAAATAAGCGACAACTTTTCCATACCTCCCTATATCCACGTTTTTATATACTTTTAAGGTCGTTTCTATCATTGAATACTTGGTCCACATTGATGAGGGAGCAACTTTTTCGATAAAAACAGAAAGTAAGCCATAATAACATCTTCATTTATAGTACCAACTCCTCGCCTTTTCCTCCATGCTTCAAAATCCTCAAATTCTTTATTGTACGTTAGTTTTGACTTCTCTGGAATTAAACTGCATGTCGCTACCGCAGCTTCTTCCAAAATTTCCGCAGGAACTTCACAATTTTCCATTTCGCAAAGCATTTTTTATGTTTGTCTACAAAGTTGTTTACTAAACAAACCCGTAGTTACCAACAAAATGCATTACAACCAAACAAGCTTGCTTTCCAAAATAATACAAAATTTTGTTGCTGGTGTTGACAATGACAAGTAACAAATAATGGATGACGTTTTCAAATTATTTTCGATATTAAAAACGATTTATACGAAAGTGTTGGATAAAATTTTGTATTAGACACGTGAGTTATTACATATAAGTCACTTAAGAAAATTACCTCTCTCGTTAAACTTTTCCTTGCGTGACTTATATGTAATATAACTCACTTATCTAATAAATAACTATTAGTACAATGTAACTTATCAAAACAAAATACATACTAAAATTTATGTAAATAACGCTTAAACAATCATAAAACATAAGCAAAATCTACTGCTGAATGCATTTTATGCACGTACGTGCCCGTTCAAAGACATTATTTTTATTTATACGTTGTTCAAAGAACAACTTTGGCCAAACAACCAAGTCAAGCCACATTTGCATAGTATTTTAAATTTTAAAAGACCAAAATGTCTTTGGAGGCTTTTAAAAAGAACTAGCCTGAGTAATAAATAAAGAATGTTAAACTTTATAGTAGAGGCCATCAATAATTCATTGGTCCGCAGTTTTATTAATGTTGTACAAAACGATATCAGACTTACAATATTTTAAATTTTGCTTGGAAAAATAAATTTATACAGCTTTTCAAATACTACTTAAAAAAGAAATATACAAGAGTCAAAAATAACTTCTTAAAATAATACACAATTAACTTAAAGAGCAAGTTATTAATTATCTAACCAAGTCACAATAAAAGAGCTTCCTTGTAAAACATAAATTCCCAATCAATCGTCTTTGCGTCTAAACAAACCCAAGTCCGGCCTAGTATGACGGAATGCACGAACAGTGGCAAAAACAATTCACATCATTTACGGAAGCCTAACGTGCAAACAGTATCCCATGTTTTTTTTAACAGAGTTAGTAGATAAAGAAAGGCACTGAACATTCGCTGTTGCTCAATTGTAGATAAATTCGATTTCATTTGCAATGAGGTTAAACGCAGCTTTTTGAAAAAAGTCTCGTAAGCCCAGTCTTGTCTAAACCTGTTTGACCGAAATTAACCAACCTAGAAAGAACACATCTACCTATTAGCCCTTTAAAAATTAAAAGGGTAGGCGCAACAAATAAAAGTTAATTTTAGTTAAAAGTGTGCAAGTTTAATATTGGTCCACCCTGTATATTTGATTTAAAGTGTGTTCTTTCATAAACAGTGAGGATATTAAAAAGTCCCCCGCTTTTATCTTTTATATGGGACAAGATATCAAGGTCGAGTAAATTTTGGGTAAAAGGGTGTCACTGAAACTACTTTTTAGCATAAAAATAATTTCTGTTAAGTGACCTAGTACCAATGGGACACTAGCAACTTTTGTTTTTCAAAAGAAAAGAAGGTCATGAAACATCTTGTTTTAGAGGTAGTTTGATTCTTTACTTAAGAATACCTCTTTTTGAAAATTGGTCCAGCCGTTCCAGACTTAGAACCGTTGGAAATTTGACCAAAGAATACCAATCCATAGAACCCCACAAGTGAGATTTCAGCGTACCCTAAAAATGTTTAGTATCTACCCTGACCAACAGATGGCGAAAGTAGTACGATGTCGCTTTGCTAATACGATTACCATCAGAAATTGATAGCAGTCGCTGACGAGCAGTCGGTCCGATCAGTTAGAGTGAGGATATATGCAAAATTTAATAAAAATAAAATCCCCGATAAATGGTAGTATCTATAAGATTATTAAATTTATGATTTCAGAATAGGATATATCGATGGGTTTTTGACAAAACATCGTAAACGACATTCGTCAGTTTTACGGGAAACGATTTTTCTTTTTATTGAGTTGTTTTGAAAACAAACATCAATTTTAGGCGAAGGACCAATTCTAAAACGGTATTAACCAATCGGTTATGTTAACGTTTAAACAATGTATTATACGTCAAAGTTGTCACCAATTATTACCGCGGTTATAATTGGTTGAACGCCTAAAATTGCTAAAAGTTGGTATTTTCTTTGTACATACATTAGTGCACGCCTTTATTTTAGATAAAGATATGTTCTATATTGGTTCGGAGGTTCATTTAATTAATGGTAGTTATTTGGGTACACGCCAAAAATAAATTTAAAGTACCAAAATACCAAAAAAAAAACAAGTAAATAGAGAACTAAAAATCGACGTTTTGGTGGCAAGTCTGCCACCGTTGTAAAGATAAATTGAATACAAATAATAAATGTAAAAATTAACTATTATTTAGGTTTAGAATTTTAAAATTTTTAGCTTTTTAGGGGATTCTGAAAATTTTGACATTAAATGTTAAATATGTGTGTTTTGTAATTCAAATTAAGAAGAAATCTAAAATAAAAACCTTCAGATCTCAGTTTTCTTTGAAAATATCGCGATGGGAAGAAAAAACGTTTCCCGTAAAATTGGCGAATGTCGCTTACGATGTTTTGTAAAAACGCATCGATATATCCTATTCTGAAATCATAAATTTAATAATCTTATGGATACTGGGTCCATTTATCGGGGATTTTATTTTTATTAAATTTTGCGTAAATCCTCACTCTAACTGATCGGGCCGACTGCTCGTCAGCGACTGCTATCAATTTCTGATGGTAATCCTATTAACAAAGCGACATCGTACTACTTTCGCCATCTGTTGGTCAGGGTAGGTACTCAAAATTTTTAGGGTACGCTGAAATCTCACTTGTGGGGTTCTATGGATTGGTATTCTTTGATTTGACTTAAATAGTTTAAAAACAATGCGGTTTTAATGGCATTGGCTTAGTGTACACTCTGGAACGGCTGGGACGATTTTAAAAAACAAAGTGGCGTTAAGTAGAGAATTAGAGAACCTTTAAAACCAGGAACTACATGACCGCCCTTTCCATTTGGAAAAAAAGTTACTTGTGCCCCTTGACTGTAGGCCACGTGACCGAAATCATTGTTATGCCAAAAAGTAGTTTAAGAGACACCCTTTTACCTTAATTTTATTCAATTTCGATATCTTGTCCTATTCAAAAGTTATGGAAGAAAGAACTTTTAAAAACCGCAGTGTATGTACAAATTGGAGCTAAACTACTAACACTTGTAACTGTAAAACCTATGGCCGATTTTTAAAAATAAATCGGCGGTGAATAGAGATTTAAAAAGCATTTAAAATGAGATGCTACGTGAGCTCCCTTTACATTTGAAAAAAATGTGCTAATGCCCCCTTGACACTAGATCACGTGACCGAAATCATTTCTATGCCAAATAGTAGTTTAAGTGACACCCTTATCCAAATTTTATCCGATCTCGATTGTTCTCCCATTCAAAAGATAAAGGGGGAGGACTTTTAATATCCTCACTGTATTTACTTTTGAAATGGGTTTAATACAACTTTGAAGATATGTTCTGTAGTTTGGCGGATTCATTTAATAGATGACATTTTTTCTATATACCAACATGACGAACACTGTTTAAATAATTTTTTAACACACATTAATACACAAGAACCAACAATTAAGTTTACGTTAGAAAAAGAAAACAACTCACAACTACCATTTCTTGACATTTTAATAAAAAAGATTTGAACAATTTTGAAACAAAAATCTACAGAAAACCTACACATACAAATAGATACTTAAATTTTAACTCAAATCACCCAATAATGGTTAAAAGGGAGTTGTAAAAAGTCTATTTGATAGAATTAAAGTCATTTGTTCTAATCAAAATATAAATATTGAAAAAGATTATTTAAAAAATATTTTAATTCAAAATAATTATCCTCTTGATTTTATAAATAATTGTTTCCTTGAATTTGAAACTCCAGTTATAAGACAAAATCAAAATAGACCTATTACAAATTTATTTTTACCATACATTCCCGGACTATCAAATAAAATTCAACGAATAGGGCATAAATTTAATATTCGCACAATCTTTAAAACACAAAACACAATCAGATCTCAATTAACAAAAACAAAACCATACAACTTAAATGAAAATACAAAAATGTCATTTATAAAATACCTTGCGAATGCAATAAGTTTTATATAGGTGAAACTTGTAGACCATTAGCCAAACGCATAAAAGAACACAGATCATACATTAAAAACACAGAATTTCATAAATCAAAAATCTGCCAACACGCATTTGATAACAATCATAGAATAAACTGGGATGCTTCGAGCATTTTAGCAAAGGAAACTTGTTCTAAAAAACGCAAAATCAAAGAAAGTGCGTATATATTATTAAATAAAGATAATTGTGTAGCATCAATTTCAGTTAATTTAAATAACACTTGGTTGCCTTTGCTTGATACTGAAGTATCTTCAGAAAGACTAAAAATTAACTAACTATTCACCTTTTTTAAAATAAACAATCAATACACCAGCAACCAGTTATCTATGTCACTATGACACTATAACCAAACAAACATGTTTTGACATTTAATGTCAAAGTTTTCAGAATATCCCAAAAAACAGAAAAATTGTGAATTTTAAAGCCTAAATAATAGTAAGTTTTGATTTTTATTAGTTTTATTCCATTTATCTTGACAACGGTGGCAGATTTGCCACCGAAACGTCGATTTTTAATTATCTGTTTACTTGTTTAAAATTTTTTGGTTTTTTAGTACTTTTAATTTTATTTTGGCGTGTACCCAAATAAATACCATCTATTAATACAACTTTGTTAAATAAAAAGTACTTTTAGTCCTTTAAAAAGCACAAATATATTATTTACAATGGAAATTTGATATTTTCTTTAGTATACTATTAAGCTTTCAACGGCGAAAAAGCTTTTCGGTCTCTATAGACTATTATCATTCATAACGTTTATGTTTTCCTTATAGAAGAACATTTTTTCGAATTTTTGCCCTTTAAAGATTATAAAATATTTAATAATACCCTTTTTAACAACCAACATTATACAGAGTTTTAATAGTTCGTTTTCCGGATGGTATCATCAAATAGGCAGCATGATAGTCTTTGCTTTTTGAGGAACTTGTAGTTTCGTTTATTACTTTGTGACCGTACAGGGTGGCTCGAATTCGACGCTCATCATTGGGATTTCGGAAACCGTAAGAGATACAGGATCGGTTAAATGGAGGCAAATTTGCGCAATTTGATGCTCAATAAAATGCCGTTTTGCGTTTTAAAAATTCCGAGTACTTCCGAAAAATTCGAAAAAACGGGAATTTTCAATTTTGGTTTCTATTGTTTCCTGGCTATATTTGTTTAGATATATAGTGTTTTAAAAGTGATAAAAGTATTTAATTAAATTTAAAAAAATATCAGGTCCGTATTTAAAAAAATTAAGTTGATGATGGTCGCCAGAAGCCGAAACGTCAGATTTAATATTTAATCACACTGAATTATAGAGCAGAAAAAGTGGCCATGAAAATGTGTTTTACATTTTGAGTTATCTTAACAAATATAGCCAGGAAACAATAGAAACCAAAATTGAAAATTCCGGTTTTTTTCGAATATCTTCGGAAGTACTCGGAATTTTTAAAACGCAAAACGGCATTTTATTGAGCATCAAATTGCGCAACTTTGCCTCCATTTAACCGATCCTGTATCTCTTACGGTTTCCGAAATCCCAATGATGAGCGTCGAATTCGAGCCACCCTGTACATTTTACATTAATAAAACAAAACCAAATATACAGTGTGTCCCAGAATAGGTGTTACAAATGAACCAAATTTTTTGAATTTTTATACGAAATTTTGGGAAAATCAAAACTAAGAAATACAAAATGTTACTCCGATTTCTATTATACAGGGCGAGCTACAACTAAAAATATGAAAAATGCCCAGGAGTTAACTACTTTCTTTTTAAAAATAGAACAAAATTGTATAAGTAAGTGTTGTAAAGAAATTGAAATGTCAAAATTTAAAGGTAAGGCATGAAAGTAAAAAGAAGTTAATAGTCATTTTTTTATATTACGCGTTACTACCTAAATAATGGGATTAAGAAAGCAAAATTTAAAAGAAACTTAAATAATTTTAACCATTTTATTTAAAATTTGCTGCCTTAAACAAAATATTTTAAAAAGTGATAATGCGTAATGTAAAAATTGACAAAAAAATTAACTTTAAATTTTGGCATGAAATTTAATTACGTACAACATTTACTCATACGATTTCGTCATATATTTAAATATAAAGGTGTTTTTCCCGAGTTATTTTTCATATTTTGCGTAATAACTCACCCCGTATATTATCAGTTGAACTAAAATTTTTCCTACGACCACTTGTGAAAATAGCAAATAGCACACTGATTTCATGCATAGAAAATGCGTTATATCACACTAGTGTTGCAAAGTACTTTACAGCACTAGTGTTGCAAAGTACTTTACAACACTGGTGTGATACATATTATGATGTCATTCTAAAAACTGCTATTGGTTTTGCAAGTGACATATTTATTGTAGTGACAGTAAAAAAAAACTTTTTATTTACCTTAAACGGTAGAACCCAAATTAGCGAAAATCATCTTATTTTATATTTATTAAAATTTACGAAAAATAAAAACATAAACAAAAATAGACAACCACAAAAAACAACTTTCACTGACTGGCACAGTGTTGTGCATTGACAATTTTTATATTCATTATATTTTGTATTATAATGTATAGTTGGTTGCCTAAGCATGATTGTCATAAATTAATAAATCTAGTGACTCAGGCATTCGACTATTGGCGCGGTGATTAGCCGTGGTGGTACAGTTCTGTTAAGATGGCTAAATTGTACTTTTGTGTATTTTTGAATAGTTTACTTTTATGAAATATAGTTCTTAAAAGTGCATTAATGGCTTTTATTGTTAGCACAACAATAATACATATTTTTCTTAAAAATATGAGGAAAAACTGTTATTTTTACTTAGTTTACATGTGATGTTCAGTTTCATTAACTCGTTTTACCAATTTTACCCCACCCAGCACCCCTTTTCACTCCCCGATCCCGTAAGTTTATTTACTGATATTTTTAAAAAACGGAATATTTTGGATATGCACCACTTACGTTTTATTTAGAAGAGTGTCTAAAATATGTAAGAATCGATAATTTTTAAAAACCCTTATAATAGCAGAAAACCGTATTAAACTATTAGCGTTATTACCTAACAAAACCATACAATTTTTATTAAGTGAGGGCCTTTTTAAATTCCAAAATGATAAAAGTTATATAATGCTTCTAGGTAGGTGATTTTCGATGTAAAAATATTGTCAAAACAGTATAATATAGCAGTGAGGAAAAGTATATATCACACTAGTGTTGCAAAGTAAATATCACCCTAGTGTTGCAAAGTTCTCAATTGTTTTTTATTTTTTCTGAACAGACAAACTTTAATTTATTTATTTTTTGGTGAATAATTTGTGGTCGTAGGAAAAATAGTGTACAGTACTCGTGTGAAAATGACTTTCTTACACTCGTGGGTTTGTCGCACTCGGCTAACGCCTCGTGCTACAATATTCCCACTCGTGTGAAATTAGTCATTTTCCACACTTGTAATGTAATATACTATGTATTTATTAGTTTTGAACCATGCGACCAGTTTTCCCAAGAAGATGTTGAAAAACTCCAACATTTTTGGTCCATTTGTCCTTTTGTAACACCCATCTTGGGACATACTGTATACTTTGTTCAAAGTCACTTTAATTGTATGTTTAGGTGTGACAGCTGTTTCGTAGTACAACTACATTATCAAACATCGTAATAACCAAGTTTAGTTTATATTTATAAGGTTGTGACATGTCCTTAACTTAGGAGGTTTGAGTTCGGGGACGCTCACTCCTCGAAGAAAAGTTGGCAAGACTGGGTAACATCAAAGATGATGATCAATCCAGTGGCGTCCAGAATTTGCGCATTTCATTTTGCATTGTTTTGAAAGTGATATTTGTTGAAAGATGTAATTCGAAATGGTTTTATATTTAAAGTAAAATAATTTACAACTTAATAATAAATAAAAACTGTTGTGTAAACGGTTGTTCTACTAATACAATAAACTGTATATCTCCGGCACTAAACAACATGGCCGAATGTCGCGACCCTATATAGACCGACTTTGGTAATAACAAACTAAAATTATGTTACCTGTACAATGAGGATATTAAAAAAGTACCCCATCTTTGTCTTATAAATGAGACATTATATTATTAGGATCGTGTAAAGTTTGGGTAAAAGGGTGTCACTTAAACTACTTTTTAAAATAAAAATAATTAGGTTTGTGGCCTAGTGCCAAAAGGGTACAAGCAACTTTTTTTTCAAATGAAAATTAGGGTCATGTAGTACCTCGTTTTAAAGGTCCTTTAATTCTCTACTTAACGCAACTGTGTTTTTAAAAATCGGCCAAGCCGAAAAAAGACTTAGAACCATTTGACATTTGACTTAAATACCGTACAAACAGCGTTTTAATAAAATTGGCTTACATAGAACGACTAAGCCGATTTTTAAAAACAAAGTGGCGTTAAGTAGGGAATCCAAATGCCTTTAAAACAAGGTGCTACATGACCACCATTTCTTTTTGAAAAACAAGGTTGCTTGTGCCTCCTTGACACTAGACCACGTGACCAAAATTAGTTTAATGCCAAAAGTAGCTTAGGTGACCACCATTTACACAAATTTTACCCGATCTCGATATCTTGGACACATTAAGTTAAGGGGAAGAGAACATTTTAAAAACCGCGATGTATGTACAAATTGGAGCTAAACTTTATACGCTTGTAACTCTAGAACGAATGGGCAGATTTTTAAAAATAAAACGTTGATGAGTAGGGAATTGAAAGGCCTTTTAAAACAAGGTAAAACATAGCATTCTTTCCATTTAAAAAAAATTACATTACGCATTACAACTTAAATAATCGGCAAGAGGAGCAAAATTTAAAAATAATAATAATTTTAAATGTTTTTTAAAATTCGATGCCTTAGCCAGGTATTTTAAAAAGTGTTCATGCATAATGTAAAAATTTGCAATAATATTTTTTAATTTAATTCCCTAACTTTAAATTTTGATATAAAATTTAATTCTATACTACATTTACTTATAAAATATTGTCCTATTTTTTAAAAATAAAGGTATTTTAGTTGCGGTCATTTTTCATATTTTTAGTTATAACTCGCCCTGTATATTACCAATCGGAGTAAAATTTTGTATTTGTTAGTTTTGGACCATGCCACAAGTTTTCCCGTTTAAAAATTTCAAAATTTTTGGTCCATTTGTCCTCTCGTAACACCTATCCTGGGGCACACTGTACATAAGGAGCTTCAAATTAAAACGCAGTTTTTGATAAAGCATGTTTTATTATTTATACTAAAAGATTTTTCAAAATATTTTAGTTTTTTGTATTAAATATGTTATACTTATTATATTTGCAAATATCTATGATGGAAAAGTTATGAAAAAATAGTAAAATGCACCCCACGCTTTTACTATGAAATGACAATATTTTTTTTTTAATGAAAAAATTATTTTCTAATTTTTAGTTCGGTTGCATATAAAAGCGTGTTTTTTTAGTTTTTTTAAACTATTAATTATTTAAAAAGTTAAGTCGAAAGGATACGTCCCGAAGAAGTCTAAAGTTTTGGAAGGAGAACAAATATTAAAATTTATTAAGAAGGCTCCTGATGATATCTACTTGGTACACAAAGTCATATTGGTAATGGGTGTTTTTTAGAGGTTTAAGACGAAATGAGTTGGTCAAAATGACTATTGATGACATTGAAGATAGAGGAACATTCTTGGGTATAAAGGTACCAGAAACTTAAACTTCAACTTCAAAAAGTTTTACTATCATTGAAGAAGATTTAGGCGCTTTTAAATTTAATAAAAAAGTACACAACAGTAAGACCACCTGGAATAAAGGAGCGAAAATTCTTTCTTACCTAAAGAAAGGGTCGATGTACAGTACAGCCCATTGGAGAAAATACCATAGGAAGCGTCCCAACATTGATCGCAAAATTTTTAAAATTGGATAATGCAGAAGCTTACACCGGCCACTGTTTGCGTCGCACATCGTCAACTTTACTTGTTGAGGCAGGTGCTTGCGTTTGAAACGCTAAAACAACATGGGAAATGGAAAAGCTCTTTAGTAGCTGAAGGATATATAAAAGAAAGTATTTCATCCAAAAACAAAGTAGCCAAAATGATTGCCAATTCAGTTAATTCCAAGGTTAATTTCGTATCGACTATTGAAAATTCTTTAATGGGCTGTTCTTCTATACAAAATAGCGTTAGTGCTACCACCGCTGCTACCATCACAAAAACACCGACCATTCTATAGTGGGATCAGCTACATTTTTCGGGACATTTAAAAATTGTAATTTTTATTTTGGAAATAAAGTTTAATTTTTGGTATTGTTTAAAGAAAAATTATAAGCGGGCATTATCATAATGCCCACTTATAATGCCCTAGGTGTGATAGCAGGTATTATTGGTACCATAACATATTTCTGTTTCTAAGGTATTACAGATCAATAATAGATGGGTAAAACATAAATATTTTTTTGACTTACTTTTTGAAGTCTATAGCCGCTTAACGCCCCGAAGTAAAGGTATACATTATATTACATTTTTTTCTTTCCGTTATCTAAGCTTTGCAACCTAATAGGTCTCTATGGCGCTCAAGCAGAGTTGGGTCGTATTCGAATACTCAGTATTCTGAATAGTATTCAGAATACATTTTGCCGGTATTCGAATAGTATTCGAATACATTTGTGTGTTTAGTATTCGGTATTCGGCAGAATACTTTTTGGGTTAGTATTCGGGATTCTGTATTCGAATAGTCTGTAAGTATTCGATGAATACTTTTTGGAGTATTCGAATATCGGCGTTCCAAGTATTCGAATCAATATGTAAGTAGTATTCGAATACCAAAATTGCCACGAGTAGAATACGAAGAATACCAAAAAAGGGAACAAAAGTAGGGAAAAATAAGGTAAAGATATTTTTCTTTTATTTTGGTGTTTAAATTTTTTAATCATCGTTTTTTTCAGTGTTTTTCTTTTCTAGTATTCGACTATTTTTCTCTCAGTATTTGAATACCGATTCTGGGTATTCAGGTATTCGAATACTTTTTTTCTTTCAAGTATTCTAAATACTCGGATTTCGAATACATTATTTTTCCGGTATTCGTATTCGTATTCGAATACCGATGCAAATGCAAATTTAGCATCTTGGGCTCCCCTACTATTAGATTTTCTAATGTATAATCTGCCATTAAATTTTTACCAACGTTTTTTTACACCCTGTATATTTGTTAACTTTTTTATTTCAAACTCTGGCATATGACAAATACCGTTTAAAGCGCTTTTTGAAACATTATTTTAATTAAAATTTTTATTTACTGCATTCTTAATATTCTAGGAAAAGTTTACTAGGTCGTATTTTTTAGTGGGAATAAAACTCCATATTCTCATAATACCTTCTTTCCCATTAATTAAGCTAAGGATTTAAAACTAAAGTTTTAAAAACTTTGATTACACCGTGAGCAAAAAATATTTTAAAAATAAAACATAAAAGTTAATTTAAACTTTATACTTTAAAAATAAATTAAAATTAGTGTTTTTCTCATAAATGTAGCGTTTAAAATTAAATAAAAAAATTGAAAGATTTAATAACTTTTATAATAATGGAGCAATAATTTTCTAAGGGTTATGTAGCAGACGAACCTATGTTATAAAATATATTTTTAGTGGCTAAGTTTAAATCATTTTATATGTTTTTATGGTTTCAATTATTTTCTAAAAATATTTAATGACTTTATAAGTATCTATACAGTGTGTCCAAGATAAGGATCCTAAGGATGGAAATCTCAGTACCTATTGGAGGTACAGCTTAGGTTAAATTAGAAAAAGTTGTGTTTTTTAAAGCTTATTTACATGCCGTTTAAAAACTTTGAAAAATTTTCATGGACTGCTGAGATATTTGGCAAAAACGACAATTTGACTATATAGATTTTATTTTTTTCTTAGTTTATTTAAAGAAATATAAAAGAACTAATAACACTTTTTCATTAGCACTTTTTAACTACTACATGATGGTATTTTTAGATTTTATACCCGACGTTTCGTTTTCAAGAAACCATCATCAACTTAATTTTTTTATATGCTTCGAAAAAAGTACACCTTGTATTTGATCCCATTTTTATATTAACAAATGTCATATTTTAATTTTTAGTTAAAAGAAAAATTGCATTTTTTCTATTTTTTAAAGTTATTTTTAAGTAGGCCTGCCAAACAAATGCTTGACGTTAATACATGTTACCGTATCTGCAACATAATTAATTATCATTATAAAATAGTATTTGTCGTTATTACCCTGTATGTCAAGTTGTTGTTTTTAGAGCAATTGTTCTTATTGTTACTGTTGTCTTTATACGCAATACACATTACTAGGCTCAACAAAATCCGCGTGTTAAGAAAATATCGAAACATCAAGAATGTTTTGGGTTTAATATGTGGTGTGGAATTTTAGGAACTAAAATACCAGGTCCATGTATTTACCATAATTGATTAACTGCAGAAATGATACCTTCATTTATTTTTGCAGCATAAAATGTCGCAAGTTAGCATGTCAAAGTTATCTTCGGATGGCCATCCTGCATATTCGACCGTAATAATACAATAAGATATTAGCTATTCACCAATAAACAATAATATGAACAAGAGTAACAATAACAACAACTGCTCTAAAAACAACAACTCGACAAGCAGGGTAATAAGGACAAATACTATTTTATAATGATATTAGATTATGTTACAGATACGGTAACAGGTATTAACGTCCAAGCATTTGTTTGCAAGGCCTACTTAAAAATAACTTAAAAAAATTGAAAAAATGCAATTTTTCTTTTAAATAAAAATTAAAATATGACATGTGATACATAGTTGAATTTGTAATAAAAAATGGGATCAGATACAGGTGGTAATCTTTTTTCAAGCCATATAAAAAAATAAAGTTGATGATGGTTTCTTAAAAACGAAACGTCGGATATAAAATCTAAAAATACCATCATGTAGTAGCTAAAAAGTGCCAACAAAAAAGTGTTATTAGTTTTTTTATATCTTTTCAAATAAAGTCAGAAAAAATAAAATCGATATAGTTAAATTTTCGTTTTTGCCAAATATCTCAGCAGGCCATGAAAATTTTTCAAGTTTCTAAACGGCATGTAAATAAGCTTAAAAAACACAACTTTTTTCTAATTTAACCTAAGCTGTATCAATCTCAATAGGTACTGAGACTCCCATGCTTAGGATCCTTATCTTGGACACACTATATATTTAAAACGCAAAACTATAATTTTCAGACACTTTGTTAGAGACTTCTGCTGCACCAGTTTACATGATCTGTTTTTTACATGGTCCTGTAGTTACTTAGACGTCTCATCACCATTTTTTTAAGGTTTTATTTCCTTTTCTGTTTTAAAAACAAACAAACAAAAAGCAACATATACAGGGTTAGTAGAAAAACCAGAACAGTGGATTACCTCAGCAACCATCAAATATGAATGAACCAAATGTTGTGCAGAGATTTAGTTATTCTCTGCACAACATTAAGGAATTTTAAAATTATATTTGCGAGGTTGCCAAGTGCATCGTTTTCTCTCTAGGCCGCAGAATTTTAAAATTTTAAATGGAATACCCAAATTTTTATTATTGTAATCAATTGCCTGTATCAACAACCTGGTGATATCATTTTTTCACTTATGTCAATTTCGGATATATGGCATCATGCTTCTTTTAACTATGTACAGGGTATTCCATTTAGGAGGAAAAATGGCATATTTTTCGACTTTTCCCATATATTTACAAAAATTCAAGATAGTTAATTGATGTATTTAAGCTCGGAGAATTTAAAAATCGTATTAAAAAACAATTTCATGAAAAATAAAAAACTTACACCATTAATTTTGAATTTTTTAAATATATAAATATTTTACCTTTTACTGTTTTTAAGTTATTGTCGCTTAAAAGGTCACATTTTTGCCTATTTAATTAAATATCTCAATATGAAATACAGGTAATGCAGGTGATTTCCTGAAACTTTAAAGTCATTTTTTTATTTCTTTAAAAATTATTACTGTATCTTCTTTTTGTTTCACTGGCATTTTCTCCACACTTGTAATATAGCGTTACTATCAGTAGTTTTTCATCTAACAAATAATTCATTTTGAAACTCTAGTATTAAAATCCACCAATAGGTATTTTTTATGACTTTTAAGTACAAGGTAATCCCCTGTATTACCTTTATTGTATATTGATATATTTAATTAAATAAATTAGCCGAAAATATTACTTTTTAAGAGTCGATAACCCAAAAACAGTTAAAGACAGACATATACCTAGTACCTTTAATAAAAGATACTTAGAATTGAGCAAATAATTCAAAAATATAATTATAAATATGGTGTTTCATTTAAAAAATGCAACATTGATGGCGTTGTTCTTTTGTTTTTCATGCAATTGTTTTTTTAATACGATTTTTAAATTTCCCAAGCTTAAATACATCGATTGGCTATCTTAAATTTATTAAAAAATATGGGGAAAGTCATAAAATTTGCCATTTTTTCTATTAAATGGAATACCCTGTACTAGGTATGGTCAATTAACTTAAAAACGGTCCAACCGAAATTCGTCAAAATTAGTAAAACTAGAGATTCGTAATTCAGAAATTGCATTTGCGATGTTTCATAATTAAATTTTCTAATTCCCTTCTTAACTTTTTTTTCCCTTGAAAACATCGCAAAATTGCAATTCCTAAATTTAGAATGTCCTGTACTAATTTTGACGAATTTCGGTTGGATCGTTTTTAATGATAATTGACTTTAACTACTCATTTTTGTATTTATATTGAAAGAAGCATAATGCCATATCTCCGAAATTGACAGGAGTAAAAACACGACAACATCAGGTTTGAATAAAGTTTATACGGGATATTGATTACAATAATAAAGTATAGGGTATTTCATTTAAAATTTAAAATCCCTTACCTAGAGAGAAAAATATAAACTTGGCAACCTCGTTAATAAAATTTTTAAATTTTTCATGTTCAGTTACCCTCAGCACAAAATTTGCTTCATTTATATTTGACGGTTTCTGAGAAAAATCCACCGTTACGATTTTCTTTACTAACCCTGTATGTTGCTCTATACGGTTCCGCCAACTGAGTCTAGCCAGATGGAAGGAATGCGGAAAAAACTGAAGTTGCTTTTAAGATGTTGCCAGATTTTCATCCTACTGCTGTGAACCTATTTTACACTTTTTAAATATAATATTTCATATTTTATAAAGTACTTGGTTACACCTTGTTATTGATTTATTTTTAATTCCCTAAAGAGATTTTATTTTATTGCTCTATTTTCTTAGAGGAACCGATTATACTATGCTTTAATATTCATATCGTCCCTAAAATATTTTTATATTCTTAATTTCCGACAACAAGGTAGCCCTACCAAGATAACCACTCAAATAATGTTTACTGATTGGTTGCCGCTGGAACAAGCCTCCAAAGAGGTGGAGCCTCGCATGAACATAGACGGGGAATGGTTTGGAATTTATTGTACTTTTTAAATATTTGTTTCTTATTAACAATTTTTAGTATTTTGGTTTTGTGTGGGCATTCAAAAATAATTAAGGTAAGTATGTATGTAACTAAATAATAAATTAACTAAATAAATCCGTTCTTCTTTCAAGCTTAAATGTGGGTTTCACGCTTCATGCAATTTGCGCAAATTGACTTGTGCATTCCAATTTGTGCAAATAAATTAGAGCATGTAAACGAAAATCGTTTACTTGAGCAAGCAAAAGTTTGGCTTGTGTAAAATCTGGATGGTCAGATAATTTGCATGCGGTTGGTGCAAATGTATGAACGTGTAAACGACATACAAATTTAGGACATGCGTAGTGAGTAAATAATAGTTGTATTGGCGTGATTTATTTACCATTTTCTGTTTGATGGGTCTTTAATATTATTTGTTATTTTTTGTGGTAATAATAATATCAGTGAAAGAAAAAGTTTCTTTTGGAATGTATTAAGCTCTATTCTATTATTAAACGAATATGAAAGTAAGTAGTAACACCAGCTCATGCTAACAATTCGTCGTCGTACTACATCGTTTACTGATAAACAAATTTGTGCAAATAGACTTGACTGTAAAAACAAATGTAATAGTTTAGTCTAATTTGCACAAATCAACTTGCGCAAATTGCATGAGCGTGAAAACCCACCTTGACGTAGACATTTCTTGTTGGTTATAAAAACTATTTTTTTAACGCCAGTCAAAATTATGGAAAAAGAATCCTTTTAAAAGGCAAAATTATTCATGGCCAATTCGGAGAAATAATTGCCAATATCTATAGAGTTTGCGATGAGAAAGGAACAAATAATACTTTGAAACTGCCTCTAAAACGAAAACCTGATCGCGTTTCCCTTTATGCGGTAGTTTCTATTAACAGTGTACGAAGAATCCACAGGAAAGATGAAGAACGTCGAAAGAATTTTTTTTGCGTTATTATATTTGGATCTTCATTTGTTTATATAAAAATATTCACCCAATAGGACAGTTCTATCTCTGTCCGTTTTTAAGATTGTGTAAACCGCAAAACGGACAGAGATAGGACTACCCAAAACGTTGTGTAAATAGTTATAAATAAAGACAGTGGAAAGTCTAAAATGAATTTAGTGTCACTTATGCTATTAATTATATTACTGAGATGATATTCTTATTACAATAAAAATATTTAGATCTTGGCAACTTCCACTACATTTTAAAAATAAATTATGCTTACATATTTTTCATCATATTTAAACTGTTTAGCAATTATTTATTCGCACGCCTCTGATTAGACTCGATAATGCACAATTATATTTCCCCGCTCTTCTTGCGTCGTCTGGCTTGTTTCACTGGGCGAACTTTACCGAGGGAAATATTACGTCAAACGCAGTATCGATAGCTTTGGGCAGTACAAACTGCACCAGTTTACTGGTTATATATTTTTCAAAAGAACAAACTGCACCAATTTATACCGGGGTGTCCACGAATTTATTAGACCATCCATAACTCCCAGAGTATTAGACATATTAAAATAAGAATTGGTATAGGTAAATGGTGTGGAGCAGAGAAGAGTTTACGAATATTTATAGATAGATATTATATATTATATAGCAAACATATTTATAAAGAATGACTTTTTTAGAAAAATTGAATTTTTGGTCCATTTGTCCTCTTGTAAACCCCATCCGTGGACAGTCTGTATATCATGCGTAGATGACTTACTTCTAGGCAAAATTGCTCGCATTTTCTGTCTTTTCATATAGAGTATTACTCGTCTGTTTTTAATACATCTTGCCCCCTCCAAAGTGAAAATTAACTCACTTGGTACAGGTAAGATGTAAGTGAGGTTTTTTTTGTAAAATTTGTAATCAGTGAAAGAAAGTCTGTTTTCGGGGGGAATACTTGTGTTTGCTCTTTTTGATATGTTAATCAAAGAAAAGAAGAACGTTTTCAGGTTTTTGGATGTGGGGACCTTTTTTTTGGTCTTCAATTTTGTTTTTTTTCTTGCTTTCCTGCTTCCCTCCCAAAATCCTTTTCTGCGTACGGTCCAGAAGAGGCCTATCTCGATTTTTACAACTTTTTAGGAGAGCGGTTTAAAGAAAACTGGGGTCATCATTTTGGCTGTACCGCTAAAACTTGCATTATATTTTAATTCATCAAGTATTTGTTATGTAATATCAAGAGATGCAAGTTTGTCATAACATAAATAAAGTCTGCCCTTGTCTAACAATGGGTATAACTCATTTTCGACAAATATCTAGTTAAACCAATGATCTAAAAATTAAAAGGATTGCTAATAGAAAATGATCCTCATATATTTTCAATAGACCTCCGCACGAAATGTTTACCCCACACTGGGAGAATTGCTGTACACCTTTGCACATGCACAGTTGCTTATACACGTTAGCATTTTTCATTTAAAACCCAATATAGTGTTGGCTACATTGACAAAATTTGCAGTATTTTAGTAAATATAGTGGTTGCAACACTGAAAACGTTTACCTATACAGGGACAGCACCACACTCATTCTAATTTAATTTATAATTGGGGATTTCCCGATCGTAAAATTTAGGTAAAATTGACGCTATCGGACGCCCAAACCCAATCTCCCATCTACGGTCGACCGTTATTAGGTATAGTCATTTGGTATTTGGTGTTTCATTTGTGCGTTGTGAGTAATTCTTGGAGTTTTTTTAAATTTTGTTTAATTTAAGTTTTGCATAACCAAAACTAAATAATGAGTAAGTAGCAAATTTTCTGTTTTAAATTATACTCTTTATTGCCATGCAATCAATTTTTTAGAGATCAATAAATCCATTATTTTTTGAAATAGTCATGGTTTGGGTTAATTTTTTTTAAACGGGCAAAAATTGTATTTAAGAACTATAGAAAAATATACATGGCGTTTCATTTAAAATAACAAACTTGCCCTATATACGAAAATTGGACGTTTTCGTAAGAAATAAATTTCACAACCAAATGGCAAGGTTATGAAAAGAAACATTAAAAAAATCTAATGCTTTCTGCGAACACCGCATTTTGATAATTTTATTTGTTCTAAAATTATTCGCAGTCAAAATGGGTTAAAATATAGTCGGGCACCCTGTATACTTTCAAGTTATAACACGTAGTCATAAGCAATTTCGTCGACAATATCACGATGTGGCGTATCTCAAAAAGTAGAAAAATTGACTAGAGCTGATGTTATTGCTTAAAAAAGTTGCTTCTTAATATTACAAATTGGCATACGTTAGATTTTGATATCTTTAAAAGTAATAGAAATATAATACTAAGCCATTATGGGTTCATTACCAATTTTAATATTTGTATTTCGTGTTTTTTTTGTTGTTTCAATTACAAATATGAGGTCAGTTTAGCCCTAACCCCAAAAATAAACAATTTCAATGGCACAACTGCTACGGCAACGGGAGCGAAATATCAGTTTATGAATTGAGATTTATTCCTTAAACAAGTTACACCAAAACCTAATTGCTTTTATGATAAAATACCAACCATTCAGTTTTGTTGTGTCAAGGTAGTGTTAAGAAGGAAGATAATAATGCAGAAAACAATTTCGTGCAGGTTTGAAGTTGAGTCAAAGTGGGACCTCATAAATCAAAAATAAGGTGTTTTAGCAAAAAAACGGAATTTAAATTGAGATCAGTGCTTCTAAGCACTCCCGTTTGCTAAATTTCAATAAAATCAGCGATATGACCGAAAAATAAAAAATTATACAACAAAAAATAGTCCCCAATATAAAACCGGTTTACTTTTAGGGACTGCTATGAAATACGAATACAGACTTAAAATCAAATATTTAAATATGTATACCTAGAAACAAAATTACTTGGTATATTTTCTTAATAAATGAATCATATACAAAATGTTAAACCCGGTCCTGTTATGTGTTTTTCGCTAGTCAGAAATTTTTTACTGCGCATGCCCACAAGGGGACTGCGCAGTGCCCAGGTACGGGTTATTATGATTTTCGCTGCAATCATACATATTTATTTTTCAGATCATTGAGTTAAACCCGGTCGTATTAACAGGGACGATATGTTTTTCGCCATGTCACATTCCGCTTTTGAAATTATTTTGAAAGAATCGTGAGATTTATAATTAAAAAATAAATAAAGTAAAATTGCCCCGTACTTCAATTACCAATCAAAAATTATTACGTTAAGCTTTATATTAGATTGGAGCTTTCCAGCAACTCAAGGAATAAGCTGTTTTAGATGTATTGGTATCCACTTGTTGGGATTAGTGTCGTGGAATGATAAGCTTTCAACAATTTAATTAAGGAACGATGCTAAAATAGCCTTTTTCATAATATGTAATATTACTTTAATACTTTTACTGACGCTGGGTGTTGGAAAAATTAATGAAACTTTTAATTTAGCGAAAAACGTGGAAAATAACATAATTAATCAGAATTTTTGTGCTTGTAAAAAGTTCTCTAGTATTTTTGCAGAGTATCTGTTTTTATAAATAGCAGTTTTAAGTATTTTTAATTATTTAATACAATTAGCCCAGGGAAAGAAAGATAACTATCCAGTTTTGCTCGACACAAAAGTAACATTTTATGAATTTAGCGAAAAGCTTGGAAAATACTATAATCAATCATTAACTTTTGTGCTTGTAAAAAAGTTTTCTAGTATTTTTGGTGAGTATCTCTTTTTATAAATAGCAATTTTAATTATTTTTTTCTGTATCTCTAATATTCCTTAGCACATAAAGCAATTTTAATTGAAATCCAATAATTATTTGCTAATATATTGTAATTTACAAAAATGTACTCGAAATTTTTAATCACTCATAAATTTTTGTAAAATTGAAAGTTCTAGAGTATTAATTTTAACCCATAAAGCTACCAAAATATGTTAATAGATACATTATTATCAAATAGTCGATTTTTAGTGGTCCACTTAAGAAATTTTAATTCTAAAAAAACATTATCGCGAATCAAAGTCGGTCTATATGAGGTCACGACATTCGGCCATATTGCTTTGACGTGTTATGACGTCACATCTCCCATTTTTCGGCCATGTTGCTCAGTGCCGGAGATATACAGTTTATTGTATTAGTAGAATAACCGTTTATACAACAGTTTTTAATTATTATTAAGTTGTAAATTATTTTACTTTAAATATAAAATATTTGCAATTACATCTTTCAACAAATATCACTACCAAAACAATGCAAAATGAAATGCGCAAATTCTAGACGCCACTGGATTGATCATCAACTTTGATTTTACCCAGTCTTGCCAACTTTTCTCTGTGGAGTGCCCTTCCTTGCGTCCCCGACCTCGAAACGCCTAAAAGTTGTGGATATGTCGCAACCTTATAAATATAAACTAACCTTGATCGCGAATTTGAAATAAATTTGATCCAACTCAAAGACTATAAACTTAAATGTCTTAAACTTATACGTTGCCAAATATTCTCTTTAAAATGTAGATGTAACCATAAAAACATATTTATTGATTAAAATTTGACTAATTAAAATATCTTTTAAACTTAAGCTGTTTATTAACCAAATTTAATTGGGCTTAGCTTTTTAAAATAAGTATAAAAGTTAATTAATCCTTTTAACTGTTTCTATTTATTTTTATTGCTTTTACCTAACTAAAAACTTCTTCAAATTTGTCTAAAAAGTTTTAGGTTTAAAGTAAATTAAAAATGTTTAATTATTAAATGTGGAGCTCTATTTCAAAACGCAGTTTTTAATAAAACACAATTTTTACAGTATCGCACAATTTTCATTTATGTTTAAAATCTTTTTTGATTGGAATATGTTATATTTATGTCTAATTGGCTATTTTGTAAAACTGCTTAATTATATTAGTCTAATTTTCACTTAAAGAAATGTATTTAAATTTTAAAATATGCGCTTTGATTTGAATATGTTAAAAAACTTCGTTTTGCTTCAAACACTCGCAAAGATAGAAGTTTTTAAATATATTTTTTTGAAAACTGGGACATGAAACTCACATCAAATAAATACTTAATGCTATTGGCCCAAAGAAAAATTCTTAGTTTGGAATTTGCAAAAAAAAAGTTTTTTTAATTTTTCAAACTAATGCAAAATTTATACAGGTGGTTTTCTAATGGAGAAAAATATATATTTTAAGCAAATTTTATTAAAAAAAATGTAATCAGGGTGTTGATTTAAAAACTTACCACTTAAGTTCTCTGCAAAAGAGACATATTTGAGACAATCGCCGAGACATGTCAAGATATTTATTGAGGGGGACCTTTTACGAAAAATTACACCTCAAAATTCTTAAATAAGAACGGAGTCAAGTAATACATTATTTTAAAACTCTTGGCAAGTACTTTATAACCCCTTATATATAAGGTTAATATCTATACCTGCTACAAAATGGCGGAACTTTAAAAATTACCCAAATACCAAATTGAAATTGCCATTTTTCCGAAACTAATAGAGTTATTGGTAATACAATATACAGGATGCTTAATTAAAAAAATAGACACTTTCTATCCTACCCTCTTTATTATCACTAGTATCATTTTTAAAAAGATTTTTAAAAGAGCTTTAAGAAAATACCACATTAAGTCAGTCTAACTTTTTAGTTTTGGAAATACTGCCTTTCCAATCAGGTATTGGGGTAATTTTTAAAGTACCGCCATATTGTGGTTTATTAAGATATTGACTTTATATTTTAGGGTTATAAAGTACTTATCAGAAGCTTTAAACCGACACCTCTTCTTATTTAAGAATTTTGGGGTGGTGGCCCTAGGGGTTAACGGGTTAAAGAGGCCTCGTTAAATTTTTTGTAAAAAACCTTTCTCCTCAATAAATATATTAATGCGTTTCGGCGATTTTCTCAAATCTTTCTCTTTTCGCAGATAAATTGAGGGGTAAGTTTTTAAATTAACACCCTGTATAAAGATAGGGCCTTGTTTCCATGACACAAGCTGTTAAAATTTAAAACTTATTTATTTTTATTATTTTTCCTTTGTTATCAGTTTTTACATTTGTTGTAAGTTACAAGACAACTGAAATACAAGAGGTGTCTAAAAATGAAAAAAAAATCTTTGTTTGTCAGAAACAAAGAGAGCCATAAAACATATTTTAGTATCGCCTTTCGTTTTATCAAAAGTAGCATCACTTTGCTAAAAATGTTAGTCTTTATCTTTAATAATAACTAAAATACTCTGTAATTGCAACAAAATCCGAACACCCTGTACAAACTTAAATTTTTACCTTTTCAAGAAGCAAAAAACACAAAAAATAGTTTAAATTACCAGTTTGGCATTTTTTATTATTTTTAATTCTAAACGTACGTAGAAAAAGCCGCGTTCAGACGTGCAACAATTGGCCAAACATCTGTCCAAACTAACCAACCTGTTCGCGCGCTCCTATAACACCAAAAACCGACGAGCTCTATATCGAAACCCTTAAAACGATGTGAATTCCGTCCACGTCCACGTCCGCCCTATGAAGAAGGGTTGGAGTGGCACGGCGAATTGTTGCAAGTCTTGACCACTGATCTCGATGGATTGCCAATGTTATAACCTGCGCGAAACAAAAGTTAGATTTCATGGGCGAAAAACCGGTTTATGCGCAAGCGAGTTAAGGGTAAACGCACCCGGCCCCAAACAAACTATACGCATTATAGGAAAGAATTTGTTGACGGCGTCCTGGTTTTCTGTTCGAAGTACGGTAGCTAATGAGCGTTACGGTCAGACCGCAAACGCGAAGGGTACGGGGTGCCGGTGTTTGTATTTTGCCACGGCTTTTAACTGCGCATGTTCGTCCACCCACTGCGCGAGGTCGTAAAATTACGAAAAATGCTTCTTGCCACTGCGGATCTAAATGTAGGTTATTTATGGTGCGGACGCGGCTTAACAGTTCTCGATTTTGCTAAGAATGCGTGTATTATATTATTGAGCAAAAGTCATATTTTTTTGCTAAACCTCGTAGTTCGAAAGCAGTATAATAAGAATATTAAGTTTTACTCCTACTTAAAAATATGCGACAATATGCTTTTCTTAGAAGAGTTAAAACAAAATCATTAAAAAATTAATTAAAATTGTGCTTTATAGAAGCCGTTGCGTTTCTTTGAAGTCACTAATCACATGCCACGCTTAGAAAAAAATTAACTTAAGGAAAAAACATAGTTTAAAACCCACTTAACTTTTAAATTAAGTGAAATTTAAAAGTTTATAAAAACTTATAGTATTTGGGATATTAGACCATTGTTGTAGATCGTTTAATTATCTACAAAAACCTATGAGTTTTGCCGTCTTATTATCGAATGATGGGATATGATTTTTGTTTGTATGGGAATGAGAAAAATATGCAAAACAGTTATAAGGCGGATCTTTCTAATATAATTAAAAGCTCATCGTCGCCAAGCATTGTATGGAGGTGCCTAGGAAAAAACAATTTTTTAGTGTCAGAAGTCAAAGTGAAAATAGTCAATTTTTTTGACCCACCCTAATAAACACCCTAAAACCAGCTGGAGTTATACTTCAGTATGCCCTTTAAAACAACTATACTGTACCTGTACTGTACAGGATTGGCCAAATTCGACGCTTTTAATAGGAAACTCTTGTTTCTGTATGTTTTACAAAAAAATTGACCCCCATTTGCGAGGCTCAAATTTTAAGCCAAATTTACTAGTGAAAACCTCAATTCGCTATCTTGCGTCGTTTACTCGCTACAACATGTTTCTTAATTTCTTGCCTTTTTTTATCTGTTATAACTTCTTTATTTCAAAATATTTTTAAATTTTTACAAACATTTCTACAGCACCTTCCTATGCAGATTGCAGATATATATCTTTTACTTACCTGTACACAAAACAATAATATTTGTTTTTTATAATTTAATAATACGTATTAAGAAAACCTGATCAAAATGTTTCTAGGGCAAAATATTTACAAAATATTTTAAAATACTTAAAAAATAGGATTATTTTTAATCTTATTTGCGGTATTAAATTATTATTAAAATGTGTCAATTAGGCAACGCACTTGTAACTCGCTTAATATTAGAGATAGAAAAAAAATGTAAATAGAAAAATTTTAGGGATTTTTACGTTAAATTCAGTTGCGTACCTAATTTTTATCCATTAACTTTTATTTTAAAGTTATAGCCCAATTTTTTTAATGGAACACCCTGTATATTTTTTTACCAATAAAAAGGTCGCCCTAAAAGTCGTAAAAAAATAACATTTAATATATTTAATTTGTCATAGTTTTGGAAATATAGCCATCGTCAGGAGTTAGTCAGGTCAGGAGATATAAAATGCCATTTTTAAATTAAACACCCTGTATATTTTATCACCAATAAAAATATTAAAGACCTTTAAGAATTACCACATTTGAAATGATTTTCTCCCACAGTTTCAGAAATATGAGCTTTCAATTCTTAGTGCGTACATATATCTACTATTTTTTAGATTTATACGGTCATATTTCCAAAACTATACAAAATAAAGTTATCAAATGTGGTATTTTGTTAAACCTCTTTGGAATATCTATGCAACGATAATATAATATACAGGGTGTTTCGTTAAGGAAAAACCTGATGATGGCCATATTTCCGAAACTATTAAAAATAGATTTATCAAATGTGGTATTCTTTTATAGCTTTTAAAAAGACCTTTTAACTGATGATAAAATATACAGAGTGTTCCATTTCAAAAAACCCAACGTTTTAAAAATTGAAATCGAGATTGCGCAATCAGATTTGTTTTATCTCTTTTAGTTTTCGCTGTACCCTGCAAGGTCAACGAAAAGGCACCACCCTGTATAGTACAAAATATCCGGATTTCCTTGAAAATGCACGGTGTCTTGGTATTATTAGAGATAAAGACCGTTTTTACGAAGCGTTTGTCTACTTTTTGATAGGACGAAAAATAATACTAAAGGATTTTTCACGGCTTCCTTCATTTTTGACATAAAGGTCTGATTTTTTTACAACAAAAGTAGAAACAAATTAAAATATACATTTTTACGTCAAATTCGGCGTATAAAAAAAATTAATAATTTTCGGGATGTCATTAAACACTGATACACTCACGAGCCCGACGAATTGAGGACTGCTGTACCCGCCACAATAGGCCAACATTATTCCTTATTTGATCGCAGTGAAATTTGATTCTCCGGAGAAGTTCCTCCCTACTTTCGACAGGAGTGGAATACACCAAAGTTTTAAGATGTCCCCACACGTGAAAATCGAGTGGCGTTAAGTCGGGAGATCGAGGAGGCCAGGCAATAAGTCCTCCTCTACCTATCCAACGGTTTGGATAGACTGTATTTAGGTGCTCCCGCACAGCAACGCTGAAATGGGGTGGTGCCCCATCGTGCATGTAGTACATGTTTCGGCGAGTTTCAAGTGGTAAGTGTTCTACTAAATAGTGAAAATCGTTCTGAAGGAATTCCAAGTAAAGTTGTCCATTTAGTAGTGCCGGCAGTACGAATGGTCCAATCAAGAAATTGCCAACGATTCCTGCCCAGACATTAATTTGTTAAAACTGATGTTGGTGATGCGAGACAATAGTCGCATGAGGATTTTCGTCAGCCCATACATGCGAGTTGTGTAAATTAATTATTTCATTTTTGCTAAAACCTGCTTCGTCCGTGAAGAGAATCGTGAAATTTTCATTGTTTCGTTGCTGATTCAATAACCATTTTGCAAACTGCATTCTACGGGGAATGTCTTCAGGAATCAATTCATGCACTTTTTGCAGATGATATGGATACAAAAGCTGTTCTTTAAAAATTTCATGTACTATTGTCTTCGATGTATTAAATTGCGCTGATAATTTTCGAGTGCTTGTTGAAGGAGTGTCACCTACAGCATTTAAAATATTTTCCTCTAATTGAGCTGTACGTACTGTTCTTCCCCGACCAGCGTCTGTACTTCTTTTCCCAAAAAGTACGAAGGAATTTAGTAAATGTTTAACCTTTGTTAAAATGGAATCGCCCACCATTGTCCCTTAGACGTTGGTCAATTCGTTCAAATGTTTTATGATCGGGAAGTATACGATTAGGATATCTATCGTGGTATAACCTCCTGGCTTCCAAAGCATTGCAAGATGCAAGACCATACATCAGGTGCATGTCTGCATATTCACTAAACGTGTATTCCGTATTTCCAATTACTTATTCAAAGACGAAATTCAAAAATTAGTTAAGTTAATATCGAAGTAAAGAATGAATGTGTCACCGACGTGAAAGTTGACAAGTTCTGAAAGGTTGTAATTTTTTCGTACCTAGATATGTACTTAGCAATCTCCCTAACAACATTTGCAAAAATTCCTGACCTGCTACGAAAGGACCTCAATACTGAATCAAAAATTACAAATTACATCGAAAATAAAATATTGTGTTATTAAACAAAAATAAACTCTTATTGTTAAAATAATTTTTACTCGAAAACGGCTCATTTATCGATGTCAAACAAGAGTACCTTTTTTTAGCAAAAGATTTAAACTACCCAAAAACATATTTCTTGTGTCTAATGTGCGAAAACTAGTCCATCCCTGGCAAACTAAAGAAGCGACATAAGTTTCAAGGGCACTATTTTAAGAGGTCTTTACTAGTAGGCATCATACTAAAATATTATCAAATTATACAGAACGCTTTAAAAAGTTATTCACGAAAAATCGATTTCTAGCTGCCCCCTTTAGGGGATCATATCTCCGCAGGGGGCTTAAACGGAAAAATTTGATAGGAACTTGTCGTGTTATTTTCATCTGTTCCATTACGTGTGCGAGAGATTTCCCTCTTTTCCCGGACACCCTGTATATGTATATATGTATATGTTCAAATTAAATTGGCATATTTGTATTCATTACAAAAAGCATACGTACATAAAGTTAAATATAGAGGAATATCAAACTTGGGTGAAACCACCTTTTGGAATGTCAGGCATGTCAAAAATGTGATATATTACCTTTGACGAATATTTAGATTAGATTAGATTAGATTAGGAGGTGGATTGCATATCCTCTAGCACTGCAACCTGCTCAGGTTTATTGTGTGTCCTCCGTCCATAGGTTAGAGCACGCTATCCAAGCCGGTCTGTTTAATCAGACTCCACAAGCTTGAAACTGGCCCCTTGGTATATTTTGCCGCTTTAGGTTTTTCTTCACCCAGCCTTGCAAACCGCAGACGACAAAGGGCTTCGCAGTAGCACCATACGTGTTCTGCGGTTTCTTCCTCCTCCTGGCAGAACCTACATAGGTTTTCTTCTGCCAGGCCCATAGTTTCCAGGTGTTTATTCAGTCTGCAATGACCTGTCAGTTGACCCACTATTATTCTTACTGCCTTCCGGTTATAATTCAGAAGGTCTTTTGTAAATTCTGGCGAGTAAGCCTTGATGAACACTTTCGCCTGACGCTGTCCTGGTGTTCTCATCCACCAGTCCTGTGATTCCCTCATAATCCATGATCTAATGGATGACCTTACCTGGCATGATGGAATACCACAGTAGGGCTGGGGACCTACCATTGTCCTGCCAGCCCCCTCCTCTGCCAATTTATCAGCTTCTTCATTGCCTTCGTGGCCTTCGTGTCCTGGTACCCAGGCAATGGTTAGCTTGTTGGACGCACTCCACCTCTTCCAGGGCAATTACGCAGTCCCGCACCAGCTTGGAGCTGATTTTGCATGAACTGAGTGCCCTGATGGCTGCCTGGCTGTCCGAATAGATTACTATGGTTTTATCCTCATAGCTCCTTCTGATGAGTTCCCTAGCACATTGTTCTATGGCTACAATTTCGGCCTGGAACACAGTAGGGTATTGTCCGAGACCCAAGTTTATTTTCGTCCTTGGTTTGTCCCCTATATACCTGCTCCAACTCCTTGATCTGTTTTGGAGCCGTCTGTATACCAGATTAGGTCGGCTTTAATGGGGAGGCCCTGCCAGCCAGTCCTTTCTGTCTGGTATTAAAGTTTGAAAACCTTTGTTTAGCCAGTAGCTTGGTACCATTTTGTCTGAAGGCATCTCACACACTGAGTTGACTTCTTGGTCCTCCTTGAATCTCCATTGTATGGCCCTTTCCTGTCTTATGATAGGACTCTGGCCTTGTTTGAGACGGTATTGTACCGCTTTCACTTCACCCTATATGTAGATGTGAAGTGGCGGTAGATTGAGCAGCACTTCCAGTGCTGCAGTAGGGATTGATTTCATGGCCCCCGTAATACATAGACAAGCGAGTCTCTGTATACTTTGTAATTGCCTTATTGCCGTCTTTTGTAGCGTCTTTGCACCCCAGGCAATTGACCCGTAGGTTATCATTGGTCTGACGACCATTTTGTATAACCAAAGGTTCATCTTCGGACTGAGTCCCTCAATTCTTTCCGCAAAGTCTTCGGCATCTACCCAGGGTAGTTCTTGCCTTCTAAGTGACTTTGCTTAAGTGTGGTCCCCAGGTTAGTTTTTGGTCAAAGATGACTCCTAGATATTTAACCTCTTTGAAAAGGGGATTTCCACTCCGTTGAGCCTGGAAGGTCTTAGTCCTTCAAGCGCTCTTCTTTTTGTGAAAGGGACTGTTATTGTTTCTATGAGGGTTGACTGAGAGTCCCTCCTGTTTGCACCATTTGTCAACGATGTCTACGGCGTTCTGCATTCTGCCTGATATGTGCTCTAGGTGACCCCCATTGACTACAATGACGAGGTCATCAGCATAACCCAGGCAGTTGTACCTTTCACCAGTCAATTTGTCGAGAAGTTCATCTACCAGGACTGCCCAATTGACGAATATTTAAATTTAAGTAAATAAAATGGGCTTAAACAAATATGTAGTGTTCAATAAATATATTAATCTTAAAACATAATGAAAAATATGTATTCTTGGATCTTTTAATTTCCTCGAAAAAATTAATAAAATTAAGATATTAGGCAAATTTTAGAGCCAATGAGAAACTTGCAAATAAAAAATTGAAGTTTTTATATTTTACCAAAAGTTTTTGTATATCTAAAAAGGCACATTTTAAAAATTGTGCAAAAACGATTTTAAAAAATATATTTTTCGTCCACCCTAATAAATAGTAGTTTAAAAGATTTTATTTACCATTACAATAACAAGAGTGGTGTGTGTTTTAAGAAAAAAAATACATATAATGCATATTCAGTGGCGTAGCTGGGCGTTAGTGTTGTGGGCGGTCGCCTACGACTTCGCGCCAAAGGGGACTTGCGGTCAAGGGGCCTTGCAGTTAAAGGGAGTAAATGTGAGGACAACCCACGGGAGAAGTATGGCCCAAAGACAAGTTTGTGCAAGATAAAGAGCAATAAACGTAAACTTTTTTCGAAGATCATAGGTACTCTGCGCATGTTATATACCTCACAGTGAAAAAGGTTAAATGTAAGTTAACTTTATGTCAAAACTCATCCACAACCTTTTCCACAGTGCGGAGGATAACCTGCGCAGAGTAGGTACCAATGATGGCAACACAATTTTTGAGTGAATAAACGTTGAGTGGCCACAACTAAGCTACCCCAGCAAACACTTTTTGCCGGCAATATACATTTTTCATATTGGCATAGATGGTAAAGCATTGGCAATTGGTGGCAATATTATGCCAACATCTAATACGCATTAAAAAGTTAACCCTAAATAAACACTCAATTGCCAATAAATTTTACATGCAGGCGAACTGCCGGCAAGCATACAAAAATGGCGGCATACCAATCCTGATTAAATAAAGCATGCCTTTTTGTTGCAGGCAAATAAATATTGGATTTTTGAAGGCAAACCTTCAACGCATATTTATACTTTTCAAACCATATTATTAATATTGGTATTTAACTAACATTCGAGCAATTTTTTTGATCTGTTTTATTTATAATGGCGGCTAAACAACATTATTTTATGTTTTTTTACATAATTTAAAGGAAATGGCCTTTTCTTAACATTTTATTGACACAAATCATGCAAATAAAAATTAAGTCAAACAAAATGTTTATTATGTATTTTTGAGAGAATAAAAATAAAATGATGGTAAAATTAGCTAGGTTAATTTCGACGATTTCGACCGAAGGTGATAAATTCAAATTTCCCGCTTAGCCGAAATACAAGATTTGACAATTTGATAAATAAGGCAACCTTGCTTTTGTTTGGCCGCTTTGTGTAATTGATTTCTACGTGGTTTTCTAGCTTTTTAGTTTCTTTTTTAAAGAAAAGAGTTTTTAGTAGACATAATTAAGTGTATTTATTACCTAATTAGTGTGTAATTAATTGGTGATGGCTAGTCAAGAAGGCGTGTTATTCAAGTAGACTATTAGGAGCTGTAAACATTTTGTTTAAAACCTTTTAAATTTGTAGTTACCTAAAAAATTATATGAAATCAGGGAGTTGCCTTATTAAAAGTTTTAAAGACGTGTTAATAATGCGCGGTATGCGGTTGTGAAAAAAATATCGTATGCAACTCGTGCATAAAGTCTTTTTTATTTATGGGAGTGCCGCACTGGTCTGACGGCTAGTTTTGTCAAACCTTTCATTCGTAAAGAATGTATTACTTTATTCACTTGCCGCATTAAATTGATAATATAAAGTTTTATTACTTCCGTATTACTTTAACATCTTGAACTAAAAGTTTTATTTAATTAAAAGTGGTGTAGAACTTTTAACCGGCTGGTAAATGTCAGAAAAATTTTATTAAGGTTTTTAATTAGCAAATAGCCTAAAAGCAAAATTACGAACATTACTAACTAAAAATAACGATGCAATTTCTTATGTCAAAACCCCTATTTTCTTTTAAGAAATGAGTAGGATTTATATGTTTTAAAAACGTTCTTAACTTTAAAAGGATAAGAAAGGAAAACCCTAAAGCCTCATTGGAGCCACGTAAAGTAGTGAACCTACATATATTTTATTGCACCAGGGCGCAAGTCACTTTAGGAACAGCCCTGCTTATACAGGGTGAGTCAGAAGTTAGACAAAGCTCATTTACCCGTAATCCTTAAAACTATCTTAATTTATTTTTTCGTTGGTATATATATTGTCATAAACTTCATATTTTAAAAATATTTTGATGTATACAGGGTTGCTCATAAAAGCCTGACGACATAAAGTTATGTTTTTAAATGGAAAACCCTGTATTTTTATATTTTTGTTTAATTCCTCTTTACATTCTAACACTTTTTTGTTATAGGTTATATGGGGTTAAATCTTTAAATTAAGGAAATATTGTAGTTTCTATTTGAAAATAGAAAATTAAAGACATTTTTCATGTTGCCACCATTTTCCCAATCTCAAATGTTTTTAAAGTTGCTTAGGCAGGCAATTATCTTTTAGATCATATTTGACATTTTATTAATAAAATGAATTTTGAATGTACAGGGTGTCAAGAAAACAGTAGTAAGCTTAGAAAAATTAAAACCTTCAAAACTTTCCTATTTTAAATAAAACACCCTATATTTTTTTATTAATGATTTAGGGCTTTTAATACCTATACATTTTTTTAAGGTTGCTCTATACTTATATCAACTAGTTTTTGTAATATTTTTAATTTTCTTTTTTTTTTAAGAAAATATTAGTTGAAATGGGACACCCTGTATTTTCGTTGATCATTAGTTCGGACCTTTTATTATTTAGACATTTTTCTGAGGGTTTCCCTATACATTAATAAAGTAGTTTCTGCAATATTTTTAATCTTCTTTCTTTTTCAATTTTAGTTTCAGATTAGAATGATTTTTACGGAGATCATAATTTAACTAATATTAAAAAAAGAAAGTTTAAAATATTGCAAAAACTACTTTACTTAGGTAGGGAAACTGTAAGTAAATGTATAAATATTTAAAGCCAGAAGCAATAATCAGAGAAAATATAGGGTGTCCTATTTAAGGCTAATATTTTCTTGAAAAAAAAAGAAAAATTAAAAATATTGCAAAAACTAGTTGATATAAGTATAGGGCAACCTTAGGAGAATGTATAGGTATTAAAAGTTTTAAATGAATGATAAAATAAAATACAGGGTGTTCCATTTAAAATAAGAAAGTTTTGGAGGTTTTAATTTTTCTAAGCTTACTACTGTTTTCTTGACATCCTGTACAATCAAAATTTATTTTATTAATAAAATGTACAAATATAATCTAAAAAAATTGTCTGCCTGAGCAACTTCAAAAACATTTGAATTTGGGAAAATGGTAGCAACATGAAAAATGTTCTTAATTTTCTATTTTTTAAATAGAAACTACAATATCTTCTAAATTTAAAGATTTAAGCCCATATAACCTAACGTATGTCCTAAAAGTATTGGGACAAAACTCATTGTCTTTAATTTTAACAAAAACAAAATATTATCAAGTTGCCTTTGAAAACAAAAGTTTATTAACTTTATTTACTGTCAGTTGAGATTTATTTATTTTGACGTTTTCGCTTTAAGATGTCGTATAAATTAGAAATAAGAAAAAGTATCTACAAGTTAGTTGGGCGGATACCCAAAGCTGAAATCTGTCGAATATTCCAGAATGAAAACATTTCACGCAGAACCATTTATAGAACAATAGCGGAGTGCGAGCAGGGAATACCATGTCTGAATCTCCCAAAAGTGGAAGACCACGTGCATTTACCGCACAGAGGTCAGAGAGATTGGTGAGAAGAGCAAAAACCAGATTGGAATGTCAACGAGGAGACTGGCTAGGCAATACAGATCTTCTAAGAGTACGATATCGTTGAAATTGAGGAGGAATGGTCTTAAATGTCGAAAGAGACGTAAGTGCCCCAAATACTCTCAAGCGCAGCATTAAAAAAACCGATAAATATTGTGTGCCAAAACTTTTAGGACATACGTTATAACAAAAAGTGTTAGAATGTAGAGAGGAATTAAACAAAAATATAAAATACAGGGTGTTCCATTAAAAAAAAACATAACTTTTATGTCGTCACGTTTTTATGAGAAACCCTGTATATATCAAAATATTTTTAAAATATGAAGTTTATGCCTGGCTATATACCCACAAAAAAGAATTTAAAAATGTTTTTTAAATATCGAATAAATGAGCTTTGTCAGACTTCTGACTCACCCTGTATAAACTATACCTTTACAGATCATTGATCTACAGGATGGCGCGTTTTCGTTGACTGTGCCGGGTATAGCGAAAACTAGAAAAGATAGAACAAATATGTTTGTGCAATCTCGATTTCAATTTTAAAACAAATTTAGTGGTGAAAATAAATCATTGCTAACTTGATTCATTTTTGAGATACAGAGTGTTTTCCAAACTTTGTCAATTTGGCCAGGCACTTGTAAGTCGCTTGATAGTAAGGGTAGAAAAAAATGTAAATCGAAAAGTTGAAGAATTTTTACGTAAAATTCAGTGGCGTACCTATATTTTTTCAGTTGACTTTTAATTTAAAGTTATAACATAAATTTAAATTTTTTTAAATGGAACACCCTGTATATTTTATCATCAGTTAAAAGGTCTTTTTAAATCTATAAGAAATACCACTTTGTATGTATTTTTTAATATTTTCGGAAATATGGTCAACATCAGGAATTAACGAAACACCCTGTATATTATATTACCGTTGCAAAGATATTTTAAAGTGGTTTAAGAAAATACCACATTTAATATATTTATCTCTTATAGTTTTGCAAATATGAGCACATAAATCTAAAAAATAGTAGATATGCGCATTAAGATTAAAGCTTATATTTCCGAAACTGTTAGAGAAAATCATTTTAAATTTGGTAAATTCTTAAAGGTCTTTAAGAAACCTTTTTAATGGTAATGAAATATATAAAGTGTTTTATTTTTAAAATGCCATTTCATTATCGCATTCTTGAGAAAAGCTTTATACAGGGTGTTTCATTTTAAAAAACCCAACTATGTGTTATAACTTTAAAATAAAAGTCAATGTAAAAAATAAAGATACGCCACTGAATTCTACATTAAAATCCCAAGAACTTTTTAATTTACATTTTTTTATCTTTAATATTAAGCGAGTTACAAGTGCCTGGTCAAATTGACCAAATTTGAAAAACCCTCTGTATTTCCAAAACGAATTAAATTAGCAATGAATTATTTTTAACATTAAATTTGTTTTAAAAATGGAAATTGAGATTCGTTTTATCTCTTTTAGTTTTCTCTACACCCTGCAAGGTCAACAAGAAAACCATCAAACCCTCTAATCACAAACCTTGGTTCACTAAAACATGTGACAAAGCTAGAATTGTAAAAGTTCAGGCTCACAAGAAGTTTTTACAGGATCCTAGTCCAGAAAACCGACACGCCAGCATTGAAGCAAGAAACCACTACCACCAAACAATCTCAGAAGCCAAAGACTCCTTTGATTTTGATAACCGTATAAGAAACAAAGTAGTTTCTTGCTCAAATGGCAGCAAATCCTTTTGGTCCTTTGCCAAAAACATGAGTAGAAATTTCTGTACCAGTTCTTTTCCACCATTAACTTTGGAACATGAACATCTAAAAAAAGGCCGAACTATTTGCTAAACAATTTGCTGCCAATTCAACCCTTTATCCACCTGTCAATCATCCAATTCCAACTATTCCCCCAGTTCCTCACAAAATGCCCAATATTATTTTTAAGGTAAACACATTAAGCGTATCCTTTCTTCTCTTAACACCAAGAAATCGTCTGGGCTAGATGGAATACCAGTAATCGTTTTAAAAAATGTGCCCCTGAACTTGCACCTATTTTAACCAGGCTCTTTCGAATTTCTTATGACACGAGTATTTTTCCAGACAGCTAGAGAGCTGCACGTGTCCAGCCTATTCCCAAGAAAGGATCTAAATCTCTTCCGTCCAACTATAGACCCATTTCACTCCCATCAATGCTTTGTAAATTAATGGAGAAATCCTATAACTCGCAAATTCTTAGGTATTTAGAAAGACATAAAATTTTACATGACATGCAATACGGATTTCGTCACAAGAAATCTTCTTTCCTTCGCTTCACACAACTGGAACAAGTCTCTTGAGTTTCTAGGTGAGTTCCAAATCGTTGCTCTTGATATGTCTAAAGCTTTCGACCAAGTCTGGCATGACGCACTTCTTAATAAACTTCCCTCCTACGGTCTTCCAACTAAACTCTGCTCTTGGCTCTCCTATTATCTTTCTAATCGTCGTATATCAGTCATTGTTGATGGCCACTCTTCAAACTTTCACGAAATTAATGCTGCAGTGCCTCAGGGTTTAGTACTAGCACCAACTTTGTTTTTTCTTTACATCAATGACCTTCTTTCTTCCACAACCAATCCCATACATAGTTATGCTGACGATAGTACCCTTCACTCCACTTTTCAGGTTCCCAAACCAATCTCTTAACCCGACTTGGAAAGCAAACGCAGGGCGATGCAGATATCTCTTTTACAGGATCTCAATTTGATATTGGATTGGGGCGCCAAAAATCTCGTTCAATTTAATGCATCCAAAATACAATCATGTTCTTTGTCGCGAAAAAATCATCAAACACTTATTCTTTGCTTATGAGTGGTCAAGTTTTGCAGAGCGGGGACACATTTAACCTTGTAGGCGTCACATTTGAGAATAACCTTAACTGGCATAAACACATTGTATCTATAGCCACCGCGGCTTCAAAAAAGCTTGGCTTTCTTTTGCGAGCCAAAAAGTATTTTTCTCTTTTCCAATTTATACACTTTGTATGTGTCCCAAATTCGACCCTCTCTGGAATATTGTTCTCATGTCTGGGGAATAGCATCTCCTACAACCCTCAGCATTCTTGATGCCATTCAAAGAGGGGCTGTTCGTCTTATTAATGATCCTTTACTTACTCAAAGACTTCCTCTCTTTCTCATCGTCGAGCTGTGGGAGATCTATCGCTCTTCTATAGATACTTTTACGGCTTCTGCTCCGACGAATTATCCAGTATAGTCCCTCCTCTTGCAGCTTCCAACAGAGATACTCGTGGGGCCGCGCGTATGCATCCCTATAAAGTTCAATTGGACAGGCCCCATTTCGTTCGTTCTTTTATCCCTAGAGTTTCTAGACTGTGGAACCTACTGCCAGCGGAGGTCTTTCCTTCCCCCAAATCTTCAAGTTTTTAAGTGCCGTGTTAACAAACTTCCTCTTACCCTGCTTAAGACAACCCACGGTACGTTAGTATTTAGGCTTTCAGCCTTCGTGGATTGTCCAAAGATAAAAAAAAGGCGCCACCCTGTACATTGTTATAGATAAATTAAAAATTATTAAAGGAAAAATTCAAAACCGTCTAAGATGAAGAACTACTTGACCATTTAAACGTATCAACGTTTGTGTTGGTGAGGAAGAGATAACCCCAAACAAGTAAAGTTTAACAAGAAAACTGGTCCCCCTTTACATAAATATTGACGTGTTTTAGATTTTTTTAAAGGATGCACATGAGAATGATTTATTTCGCAGTTTTTCTTTGCTTGGTGTTCAAGTATAATTTTAATCTACATGTAGAAATATTTTTTTAACCAACACGTATTTTTTTTTTAATTTCTAATGCCTAGTTACTAATAACTATATTGTGAATCGGTTTAATGGACCTTACGGTATTTTTCACGCTCTTTAAAATTGCTTTAGTGTTTTTGTGGAACTCGGAAAATTATATTTACTTTTGAAAAATTAATATTGTAGGGAAGTAGGTATGAAAATAATCAACAAAAAAGTTAAATTTAAATAGACTGATTACTTATATAATTAATTTCTTAGGTTCTGAGCCGTAAAAGTAGCTCTGTTAATTTATGAAGTGTTGCTCGAAAAACAATTTTTATGTGTCAGCCTTATCTTTTGCGGTTTGCTCAAAAACACAAAAGCAATTTTAAAGAGCATGAAATAGGCGTCAAGATCCATTAAAACGATTTACAATATAATAAAAAGTGACTTAAATTCGTACCAACCATTTCTGTTTTTTTATAGAAATAATTTATCACGAATATTCATTATTTCTTTCCCTGACTTTTTATTTGTATACAGTGTGTTTACGTACGTTGGCGTCATATGGGAAACTTTTTATTATTAATTTACCGAAAAAAATCTTTATAAAAAATATGTTTAAAATTAAAAATTACTGCCAAATATGCAATTTTGCATATTTTAAAAATAACATTTTTTATTTCTTTTTCTGTGATAATGGTGAAAATTTGGGTTTGTACATTAGTGAACTACATTTTTAAATTATTGTCATAGTTTCAAATAAACTTTTTAAATGTATTGTTATTAAAAAAACAAAAAGGAAGAAAAGAAAGACGAAAAAAAAAGAAATTAGAGAAAATGTACAATGCACTAATGTACAAATTGAAATTTTTGTCGATTTTCGCAGAAAGAAAAATCAAAAACAGTTTTTTTGAAATAAACAAAATTGTATGTTTGGAAAAAATTTTTAATTTTAAACATTTTCTCTTTATAATAATTTGTGATATTAGCAAAAATACAGGTACTTTACTTACTACTTAAGTGTTTTATTAATTTGAAATTTTGTACACATATTCTGTATACTTTTAGCAATGTTTAAACATATTTAATTTTTCAAAAAATATTTTAAAAGCCTCTGTAGCTGATGTCCAGGTACTCCTCTAAAAAAGACGTTTTGCGGTGACCACTATATCTCTGGACGCGATTGCGAATAAACAAAATTGTATGTTGGGAATTTTTTTAATTTTAAACATTTTTCTTTATAAAAATTTTTGATATTAGCAAAAATACAGGTACTTTACTCTTAAGTGGTTTTTTCCGGAAAGCCCTTTTGATTTATTAATTTGAAATTTTGTACACATATTCTGTATACTTTTAGCAATATTTAAACATATTTAATTTTTAAAAAAATATATTTTAAAAGCCTCTGTAGCCGATGTCCGGAAGCTTCTCTAAAAAAGACGTTTTGCGGTGACCACTATACCTCTGGACTGGATTATAAAAATAAAAAGACCTAACGTATCTAGTTTCAGAAATGTATAATCTATAAATTAATCAAAGGAATAAGCAAAAAACATTTTTAAACAAAATAGCGGTTTTTCAAACACAAAAATCGATTTTGGGCCTCAAATTTAAACCTTAAAATATTTATTAAAAAATAAATATTTATCGCAAAAAACCTTCAATTAATTTCTAAAAAAATATAACCAAGAAGCTTGTGTTCAATTTTGAAACCATTCGGTTAAGTAGTTTTCGAGTTATCGTGGTCACCGTTTTTGAAAACACTGTTTTGAGAAAAACGCGTTTAAAGCTTTAAGAAACCTATACACTTGGTTGAATTTTTTTACAAATACGCGCATATCTCCTAAACCATTTGACGGAATACCTTCAAACTTTCAGAGAATATACTTGAATACATGTGCACTTAAAATACGCTTTAAAAAAATATATTTTTTCAAAATCGCAACCCTTTAAACAAAAATTACATTTTTGGCCAAATCTCGTATATGACTGACACACTTTGATATTTGATGATAGTATTTTAGGTTTTGGACCATGCAGAACTTTTCTAAATCATAACTTTTTTCGTAAAATTATTAATAAAGAAGTCTCCCAAATGACGCCAACTTACGTAGGCACACTGTATAGGCACCATTTCTCAGTGCCGGATTCATGGGCGTCGTTTTTTAATTTAGTTTATCTAAAAACTGAGACATAGAGTTCGTACCAAATTTATATGAGATGTTATTAATGCTAAGAAGAACAGTTTGGTAAAGAAAATTTTTATTTTGGAATTTTTCATTGGCACCCACCCTGTAAAAATCTAAGTTTTAAAAGCGAATCCTCTATTTGTATTTTTTCCGCAGATTTATTCCAATTTTATTAACAAATCTTAAATTTCGCAAGAATATATAGAGTTAGAATATTTTCAGAAGCTATATTTAAAAAAAAAAATACAAATAGAGAATTTGCTACTATATATATATATATATATGTATATACTTTTAGATAATATTTTTCTTGGACTATAAAACGTATATTTTTTAATAGATTTCCTGGGGTATGTAGTTCTTCTAATATATATATATATATATATATATATATATATATATATATATATATATATATATATATATATATATATATATATGTGCCATGCCCCCCTATGACCGCCCCTGGACTACGTAATGCCCTAAGCAGTCAACTGCATGGTGCCCCCGGCCATGAGATTTCATTTCCTTACCAAACAATTTTTTAAGAACAAAAAAAGAAATTCACCTGTTTCTATTAATACAAAAAAAGGGCATAAACATCATTGTACTTTTTTTCTTTCTTTCTACTCTTTAAAAGTGCTCCCTTTGTGGTGCACCTGACAACGTGAGGCACTATGCAATTGCTTAATTTGTTTATAGGTTAATCCGGAACTTCCATTTATCGATGTTATTAAGTACATAAGATGTATTAGGTGTCCATTAATAACAAACCAGAAACCTGCACAATTTCATTACCTAAATCCCTGACTTTTAGACAAAGAGAAATGTATAACATCACTCCAAAGAAGCTTTTAGGAACGACTTTATATGCCGCAAGAGTAACTACTCAGGTTAAGTTTCTGCATTAAATTTCTCTCAAAAGATTAAAAGGGTTTTCTACAGCATACCAAGCGATACATTTTAAACCGTACTAATCGAGTCAGTGAAGACTTTTCGATGAAAGTCCTTAATAACAGCTCCGATTTTGATAATTTTTTTAAACCTGTTGTTTTTCATACTGGGTGTAATATAATTGATGCCTTAAAATACAGGATATAATTTTTTACGTATTTTAGGAAGAAAAGTTCATATTTACATATGACCTAAACCTCATAACTTTTGAGCTACAGAGTGTTAAAGTTAAAGAAAAAAATTTTATTCTTATCATAACTTTAAAACTGTTTGAGATATTTTTATGAAATGGCACGCACCTACTAAGCACCAATAGGCATTTTTATTGTGAATTTTTTTATTTATTTTTACTAGTGGCATCCGTACTGAAGATTTATCAAAGAAAATTTGGTATGCCATTACTTTTCCAAAAATAAAAATTATTTTTAAAATTTCTTTTAATCTTGCAACAAATTTGACCGTAAAATATTTTTTTGTTTAATGCACAGTTTTCGCGTAAAAAATAAAAACCGTTTGTGATGCATGTTTGGTATAGCGAAATTATTTCAAACTAGTAGACTACAACTATTTTTAGTGTCTTACGCGAAAACGGTGTATCGGAAAAAAAAGTCAAAGAATTAAATATGTTGCAAAATAAATTTTAATGAGGAATAATTTTTTTTTTTATTTATGGAAGAAGCAATGGCATAGAGAAAACTCGGGTAAAGTGAACACCCCGGGCAAAGCGAATAGTCCCCATTATGCCCAAACTTGTTGTTTGACATCAACCGAGCGGTCACAGAAACTTTTGGTCATCATATTTCAATGAGCGGCAAACACTTAAGCGAGAGGCCGAGGTCGCGCAGCGACTGCCTTCGAATATCGATTTTGATTTCGTAGCGCATGCGCAGTAATCGCATTGTCAGTGTTGTGACATTTTAGTTCTCGATTTTGAATCGACGTTCATCATTTAAGAGTTTTAAAAAGTGTTGTGCCGATATCTTTTCTAATTTTTGAAGTGAGTGGTAATTTATTATTCAAAATTTTAAATACTTGTTTGTGATTATTGGGAAAAACTTTTTATAAATATGAATCGGTGTATAGAGTGTCATATACTTTAGTACAAAGTCAAACTTAACCTTACATATCGCACCTTTCATATTATAGGGGCACAATTAAAAATTTTGTGAAATTGATATTAAAGATCGGTTCGCGTTACTCGGAAATAAGATAGAGACACAATTATGTTTGTGCGCCCCATGAGTGGCTCTGTCTCTTTCTGTCAAGGGCATCATGCAAAGTAATTGTTTTTGTGCCTATATATCACAAAAACTCAATTTCACAAAATTTTTAATTGTGCCCTATAATATGAAAGGTGCGATATGAAAAGAAAACACCCAGGTAAAATATTAATATTATTTTAGTATCCGTTAATTTAAAACAATATTAATGTTTTAGATAAGCTCGATACAATAACACAAAAAAAGTCAATCAGTGCCAGTCATCTGTGTCTTGCTTAGAATGCAAAAAAACTTTGCAAGTCTGGGAAATCTCAGATTCCATGTGAAAAAGCAGCATCCAGGTAAGGCTAATGATACATTTTCTCAATCATAGCAAATACAACAAAATAAATTACAGCACCACTTTTTTATAGATAAATTAGAAGAAATAGCCCTATAAAGGCAAAAAATTACTTTTGTCCCTTGTGCAATGAGACATTTCAAACTTTAAAAGACTTTGTTTTTCATAAAAGAACCCATAAAGTCCAGGCAAAATTAAAGTGCCCATTATGTGTGTATACTGATGGTAGTCGAGAAAAGTTAATACTACATTGTAGAAGTGACCATTTTTTAACTATTAAAAATGAATGTGTCAAATTCGATACTTTTGAGGATTTTCAATTTTGGAAGTGCAAAATCGAAAAAGACTCATATTCATCGTTTGTGAAAATGTCTGGTTCAAATAAAAATTCTAACTATACCACAGTGAAATATATTTGCCATAGGTCAGGTGAGTACGAAATATTTTTTGTTTTAAATTCATAGTTAAAAGTCTTATTGATTTTTCTCATTTTACATTTATCTATTTATATTTTTCAGGTCTGTATAAGAAAAAGGGACTAAATATAAGAAAGCTCAAAACACAGGGCTCGAATAAAATTAATGGTTATTGCCCTGCCAGAATGAGTATTAAAAAAATGAAAGATGGAAAATGTGTATTGAACTTTTGCAAAAGTACACATAGGCCATAAACAAGAACAAGATTTAGGTCACCTATTCCTATCAAAATCTGAAAAACAAAATTTGGCATCAAAGATAGCGGCAAAAATTCCATTTCAGGTAATTTTAGATGAAGTGAGAGACTCGGTGTCTAATTCTCATTTAGAGCGTCTGCACTTACTCACAAAAAGAACCTTTACAACCTAGAGCAATATTTTTAATTTGAGTGGCTCATCAGTAACAAAAACTACATTGGAAACGCCGGAGAGGTCTCTGGAAGAAGCTAAGAAGAAATTAATTTTGCAGTTCACTGAACACGTTAATGGTGTAACTTCTTTTGAAGAGTTGGAGGCTGTACAAAAGTTATTGTGCCAATTAAACCCACCATAGATGTGGTTAGGTACCAAAAAGACATTAATTTGGCTTGTCCATGTACGTCCAAGGTACCCGCTAATAAAAAAATTATCCCTCAGCGAAAATTTTTTCCTACGAAAAAAAAGTGAAAAGAACAAGAACCAAAACAAAACTTGTCAAGCCCTCCCCAGAAGAAGCCAATATGTTAGCTGTAAAAGCTTTAAACAAGCAGAAAACTATTTGAACAAGTAAAATACCAGTATAATTGGTTTAATAACTTAATAAATGTTTGAAACAATATATTTAGTTTTGTTTTATTCATTATACAGGTTCTCCCGAAATTGAGGGGAAATATTTTACCTGCGTATTCTAAGACCATAAATAATAAACATTTATTATATACACATTGTTTGAATAATGCCTCCTAATCTCCTAAGGTAACTGTGCCCTTACGACTAGAGCACTCCCAAAAGGTTTTTTCCAATCTTTTCGAAAGCGTTCAAGACAAAATTGGGCACGATCTATTTAAGCTGAATTCCATGTTGAATTCAGAGTTTCAATATTTTAATCAGAAGCGTCTCGTACCTGGGGGATGCGAGGTTAAAATGATTCCATTTTTTTAACTGTTTATATTTTTATTAAAAATTATTAATTATATTAAAATTCTAAATTCAGCGCAAAAAGTTTATAAATTGTACCCAATTCCGTAATTTTATCTTAGAAGGTTTCGAAAATATTAGGAAAAAACCTTCTACGGGGTGCCCTATTCGGAAGGGCGCAGCTCCCTTAGGAGACATTTTTATGGTCGTCGAATGCGCAGGTAAAATATTCACCCTTAATTTTGGGACACCCTGTATATGACACTTTGATTTTATGATATACAAATATACCCAAAATATACAACAGTATGATTTTTTCTTATAGTAAGGATTTTCAAAATGGTTTTATTAGTCCAGAATAAAACAATATTAGCAAAGCCATTATTTCTAGTTTTTTTTAATAAAAGCTATTAATTTGATACATATGTAAATTGGGCACAATTATTTTTATACTACAAACTACAATTATAGAGAATAATTTTATTTTATCTCGATGACTATAAACCATTGTTTAGTACTACTACAGACTACAGTAGAATACAATTCCACGAAAGCAACACAAATTTGCAGACGTACATGTATTGTAGGTTGCCTAATCCAAGCTGGCCGGACCATGGATCTCATCACATTACAAGGAAACCGTGAAATCGACAGTGCGCATGCGCTACGAAATCAAATCGATATTTGAAGACAGTCGCTAGATCCTTGTCGCGCAGCGTCTGAACGACTGTAAATTGTGTTTTCGATAAACAATTTTCAATATTTCAAGACAAGTGCTTTGATGATATTTTCTATATTATTTGTTTGTTACATTTGGGCGTCTTATAGTTCTATTGTGTGTAAACGTAGCTTTCTCTAATAGACTTATCATAAAATCAAAATCAATAGTTTTTGGTAGGATTTGGCCTTATATCAAAACTGCCAGTATTGGACAAAGTGAATAGGGCATAGTGAATATAATATCCACCTTGCCCGGGTTTAAGATTATTTACACAATTAAACAATAAACCTTTAAACATTTTTTTTTACATAATTTATTTTTAAATTGTTGTTAGTTGATAGTTTTTATTCTATTGATTTCATTAAATTCCTTACTATATCACCAGAACTAACCAATGATTTTATTTAAAAGCAGTTGTAAAAAATATGTAAATTCTTCTTGGATTTTTTTATATTGGGCTCTTTTTACCAACCAAGCCCTTTTATTTGATACCCATATTAAGGTAGGTAGTTGTGGAAAAAAACATGTAATCAGCCATTTTGTGGCGGCGTCCATCTTTGATTTTATTTTTTTTAATAGTGAGGTTCATTCTACGAATCAAGCCCTTTTATTTGATACCTATATTGAGGCAGTTCTAAAAAAATATGTAATTCGCCATTTTATGGCTGCGGCCATCTTGGATTTTATTTTTTTATATATGGAGCTGTATTCTACCAATCAAGCCCTTTTATTTAATACCCATATTGAGGTTGTAGTGAAGTAATATATAAGCCGCCATTTTATATCGGCGGCCATATTGAATTTACAATCAAAAAGAATGTATTATATTGATTGTCATCAAGATTAAGTTTGTGTACCAAATTTTAGATGGATCGGTGGTCAGGAAGAGGGTCAAATTCCAATTACTAAATTTGACCCACATAACAAATAATAAATAATAAATAAACAACTTAAATAAAACCGTTAAAAAAACAATAATCCAGTTAGCAAATTCTGAGAGTTTGCACTTTGCTTTAACAGCTTTCACACCTGCATCGAATGATAACCTTTTGCTTAGAGTCATCCATTCTCTTTTGCTTTAGAACAAGTTAAATTTATCGTCCTTTAAAATAACTATTTAAAATCGATCGTCTATTGGCAAAGAAAGGCAATTTCTCCTAGATAACTTTTAAAACTAAGTTAATGGAAAAGGAAATTTAAATTTGCATAAAAAGTAGGCGGTAATTATTTTCCTTTAAAAAAGTGTGCTGACAAGTAAAGCCTAACTATATTAAAATTAAATAGATGTTATCGATATAATGGTAAACAAAAAACAGAACCCGTTTTAAAACTTCTCATTAGCTGTGTTTGTAATTTCAATTTTTTTCGCATGACATTTTTCTTGCAGCAATTTTTCTTACATACTGGTTTATTAAATTTTTTATTTTTGAAAACTTATTTAATAAGCATAAAAATAATAAAGAAGTAATATTCTTGAGCATTAGAATAAACAATATTAAAAAGTTTTAAATTCTTGGGCAAAGAGGCTCCTCAATAATAAAGAAAAAATAATAAATAACCTGGTAGAAACATAGATAGCCTACATTTAGATCCGCAGTGGCAAGAAGCATTTTTCGGATTTTTACAACCTCGCGCAGTGGGTGGACGAACATGCGCACTTAAAAGCCGTGGTAAAATACAAACACCGGCACCTCGTACCCTTCGTCCGCGGTCTGACCGTAACGCTCATTAGCTACCATACTTCGAACAGAAAACCAGGTCGCCGTCAACAAATCCTTTCCTATAATGCGGATAGTTTGTTTGGGGCCGGGTGCGTTTACCCTCAACTGGCTTGCGCACAAACCGGTTTTTCGGCCATGAAATGTAACTTTTGTTTCGCGCAGGTTAGAACAATGGCAATCCATCGAGATCAGTGGGTAGAAACGACTACTATGACTGGTTACTTTAAAATTACGAGTCTCTCAAATAAATGGATAACCCTGGTCACAATGAAGACGGTGACACGTGTTTCATTCTTGTTAGGAATCATCACGACAGTTATACTTTGTACTCTTAAATGTAATTCTGGCCGTGTAAATCTAATCCCGATTGAAACAATACTTATAGGGCAAAACAGGAAAATCTAGAAACAGTTTTTTTTTTAAATTTCACGTCTTCAAGATATCTTAGATACTAATAATAACAAATATGTATAGTTGAGCTACTTTTTACTAACGCAGTAGATCTAGTATGTTAATGCATTGTTTTAACCCATGGTAAATTAAAATCTTGTGTTTTAAAGTTAGTATTTAAAGCATTTTCTGTAATACAGCGGTCTTTCCCCTACCGCACCTTAATCCTGGCCACTCCACTGGAAATGTGTTGTTACGTCTCCGTGTGGCATCGTGTCGTGCTGTTATCATATTTTGCTTCAAACCATACGTTTCCTGTTGCTTGTGACAAGGTAAATTTATCTTCTTTGAAAAATATTTTCCTAAAAGAGGTCGGGTGTTCACAAAGAAAGGCATTTTTTTTTTAAATAACTGTTTAAAATTGGGTACTGAAAAAAAGAAAGTCTTAGTATATACAAAATACGGAGAAGCTATAAAAAATAAAAAATTATAACAAAAAAAACACTTTTATAATAGGTAAAAAACCTTTTAGCTTCACAAAATCAATGTGAATTATATATCACTAAAGTGAAAAAGCGCTATCTACTTAAGCCGGGGACACATTGTTCTGACGTGTAGTGTCGTGTCGCATTCAAATATTGTACAGGAATATAGAGTTTTATAATAATAACGAAACACTTACGTGTAATGAACATTTTTCTCTACCTACCTTTTAGATGTACGAATTACGGCCAAAATTCGCCTCTTGGTAGAATGGTTAGATCTTGTAAAACTCACTTTAACACCATAGCATACTTAGATTTAAAAATTATAGGTTTTAAAAATAAAATCAAGTGCCAGTTTATTAATAATTTAAACCAGTAAAATTTTTGTCAAAAGTGTTTAGTTTAGTAATAGATTTAGTTTTAGTTTAGTTAACCTCTGAAAGTCTACTTTAATGCGTGTCTAGAGTACATGTAAATCTGTACCCCTACTTGGAAATAAATAAATAAATATAATAATCTAGAATGATCGCCCTAAGTTTCTTGATAGATTTTTTACCATGTATAACATGATGCAATAAAAAGTTAAGTAATAAAGTACGAAGTAGGTTCCGTAAAGAAAAAAAGTTGGCCTTATGAACAAAATTATATTTCAATTAACCAAACAAATTGACTTAGTTTTCATTTTTTTCCTATGAAGGAACTATCAGTACAAGTTATTATTGTCGTACATTTTTTTATAGCTGGTTTCGTATTTAAAATATTTATAATATATCTACTTAAAAGAAAATAACTTCCTATATCACAGAAGCAAAGCAACTCGGACATATGTTTATAGAAACTTTTCTTCGTAAAATGACGTAAGAAATCACCCTTTAAAGTTTCGTACCATAGTTAGGAAATAACCTGTATTTTAATTTGAAAACAGGTCTTTTTAGGCCATCCAGTACATCCAACAAACAAATGTTTTTGTGAAAATGTATTTTCTTATCCTACGGTCTTCCAACTAAACTCTGCTCTTGGCTCTCCAGTTATCTTTCTAATCGACGTATATCAGACATTGTTGATGGCCACTCTTTAAGCTTTCACGAAATTAATGCTGGAGTGCCTCAGGGTTCAGTACTAGCACCAACTTTGTTTCTTCTTCACATCAACGACCTTCTTTCTTCCACAACCAATCCCAACCATTCATAGTTATGCTGACGATAGTACCCTTCACTCCACTTTTCAGGTTCCCAAACCAATCTCTCAACCTCGACTTGGAAAGCAAACGCAGGGCGATGCAGATATCTCTTTCACAGGATCTCAATTTGATATTGGATTGGAGCGCCAAAAATCTCGTTTAATTTCATGCATCCAAAACACAATCATGTTCCTTGTCGCAAAAAAATCATCAAACACTCATCCATTGCTTATAAGTGGCCAGGTTTTGCAGAGCGGGGACAGATTTAACCTTTATCCTATCTGACAGGTCGCAAACAGAAGGTTAAATTGAGTGGGGTGGTCTCAAAAGAAATCAATGTATATTCAGGTGTTCTCCAAGGTTCTCACTTGGGACCCATTTTGTTTTTAATTTTTATTAACGGTGTTGTTTCTACTTTTAAAAAATGCAAATGTTTAATGTATGCGGATGACTTAAAGTTCTTCTCTACTGTTAACTCTGCCGATGATTGTTTAAATATTCAAAATGAATTATTATGTTTGGTGGATTGGTGTAAAAATAATTGTTTAGAACTTTATATTGGAAAATGTAAAGTTATGCGTTTCTATAGACGCCAAGAACCTGTAATTTATCCCTATAATATAGAAAATGTACACTTGGTATCAATAAATACTATAAATGATTTGGGTGTTCTCTTTGATAAAGAATTGACATTTAACAGGCTTTTGGGATTTTTAAAAAGGACATGTACTAATATTCATGATACGAAAGCCATTAAGTGCTTGTATTACAGTTTAGTTTGTAGTATAGTAGAATACAACTCAATAATCTGGTCACCTTCTTATGAGTATTATATTCAACGCCTGGAAAACTTGCATAACAGATTTGTAAAATTTTTACTAGTCCAAACACAGAATATCTTATAATAATATATCTAGAGAGTTCGTCTGCAACTTGTAGGTGTCAAGTCTTTAAAAGACGAAGGGAAATTTCAATGGCAATATACCTTTACAAGATTTTAAACGGTCTTGTCGACAGTGCCATTTTATTAGCTAACATTAATTGTCACATTCCCGGAAGACGAACAAGATCCAGACGACTTCTTTCATGAAAACCACCACCGAACTAATTATGGTAGAACGTGTTTTAGTGATCGCTTAGTTAAGAATTTTAATGTCAATTTTAGCGGAGTTGTTCTTTTTGTGTTTTGGTCTTGGTAGTTTTAAAAAGACATGTTAATATTTTACACTAACTCGTACTGCTGTGTGGATATATTTTTTCTGTTTGTTACGTTATGTGACCCTTATATATTTATATTATTATTTAGGCTCTGTAGTTTGTACTATTTAACACTTATTGGAGTTTTTACTCTGTAATGTGTAATTATGATAAATAAATAAATAAATGTATAGCTTATTAAATTATGCTAAAGCTTCCACATCTTTTAAAACCTTTATGTTGTCACTACTGCATTGCCGTTAAATAATATTTTGCTTTAAGCCGCCAATTTCCTTTTGCTTCTGACAAGTTAGACCCGGCGTCTTTGTAAAGTCTTCTTTTAAATGGAAATCTTTATTTACCAAGAATGACAATCTCTTTTCAGATGACCGTTTAAACTGAGTTAATGGAAAAGCAAATCTAAATATGGAAAATGCGAAGGCGGTAAATATCCCCTTCCATTTCACAAATGGGATGACAGCTGAGACTAAATCATAATAAAATCTAAAATTATAGAGGTTACTTTCAAATGCGGTAAACAAATTAAGGGTGTTTTTAACACACTTTTATTAGCTTGGGTTGTATGTATGTATGTATGTATGTAACGGAATCTTTAAGCTTAATTTTCAGCAACTTCCAGCGATTCGATTTCTTTGAAACTTTGCACACGTATCAAGGACCCATGACAATGCAATAATCCGCAAACAGTATCCCGTTATCCTGATTAGGATCGCCAGAATAAATAAATTCCTTTATAGAATTTCTGTAGGAGAGTAACAGAGAAAGAGCTAGTGCGCGATCTGCGCATGCGTGCAGTTTCCGACGTACTCTCAGCATAAGGCTGACAGAAACTTGTTCGGAGTAGTTGCGTTCTGAAACCCCATGCAACAGTGAAGCTTTAAATGAAATGATTAGATTACGAAATAGTTCGTGAAACATTTCAATATCACATGTCCGCTGAGAACTAATTGATATATCGAACTAAAAAATGAAAAATAAATAATAGTTAAAAAAAACTAAGGAAACACGCTTTTATATGCAACCGAACTAAAAATTAGAAAGTCATTTTTCATTACAAAGGGTTTGTATTGCAGTAATAAAAGGTCAAACAATGAAATCATAATTATATACCTCCAAATAGAATTATAATTAAAATTTAAGATAATAACAGAATAATTCACTTCAGAATAAAAGCGTAGGGTGCATTTTACAATTTTTTCATAACTTATTTCCTCATAGATATTTACAAATGAAATAATTATAACATTTAATATATTAAGCACCCCACGCTTTTATTCTGAAGTGAATTATTCTGTTAGTATCTTAAATTTATAATTCTATTTTGAGGTATATAATTATGATTCATTGTTTGACCTTTATTACTGTAATACAAACTCGTTGTAACGAAAAATTATTTTCTAATTTTTAGTTCGGTTGCATATAAAAGCGTTTTTTTTAGTTTTTTTAAACTATTATTTATTTAAAATTGACTATAAGTTACAGTTTCTTATGACCACCACTAAAAATCAATTATTTAATTTTAATGTAGGTTTTTTTTTATATTTGGACAATCCACGAAGGCTGAAAGCCTAAATACTAACGTACCGTGGGTGTCTTAAGCAGGGTAAGAGGAAGTTTGTTAACACGGAACTTAAAAACTTGAAGATTTGGGGGAAGGAAAGGCCTCCGCTGGCAGTAGGTTCCACAGTCTAGAAACTCTAGGGATAAAAGAACGAACGAAATGGGAAGTTCGGGGCCTGTTCAATTGAACTGTATAGGGATGCATACGCGCGGCACCACGAGTTTCTCTGTTGGGAACTGCAGGAGGAGGGACTATACTGGACAATTCGTCAGAGCAGAAGCCGTAAAAGTATCTATAGAAGAGCGATAGATCTCCCACAGCTCGACGATGGGCAAGAGAAGGAAGTCTTTGAGTAAGTAAAGGATCATTAATAAGACGAACAGCCCTTCTTTGAATGGCATCAAGAATGCTGAGGGTTGTAGGGGATGCCATTCCCCAGACATGAGAACAATATTCCAGAGAGGGTCGAGTTTGGGACACATACAAAGTGTATAAATTGGAAGGAGAAAAATACTTTTTAGCTCGGAAAAGAAATCCAAGCTTTTGAAGCTGCCGTGGCTATAGATACAATGTGTTTATGCCAGTTAAGGTTATTTATTCTGCCGTCCAACACCAACCAATCACATACGGTGATTTTCCGTTGGGCGCGGGTGGCAGTATTAACATATTTTATATATATTATATAGCTTTTATAAGTTAAAAGTAATACCCCGGAACTATTTTTAAAAATTCTAATTTTTCACATGTTAATGAGTGATTAAAAATTTTGAGTACTTTTTTCGTTAAATTACAATATACCGAGTGACAACGAACTTACTATCGAGCAATTAATTTTCTTTAGTGCAACCGTATATTTTTCAAATTTAGGGACGTTATATTGTATTACTAGATGCCAATTTTAGATATAATAGCATCTGTGTATTACTTCTGGTTTAACCGGAAGTGATATATACTTTATTATTTTAAATGGAACACCCTGTATATTTTTAGGATTTGAATTCTTCAGGTCATTCCTGATATAAAATCTTTAATATATTCATAACCTAACTTTTTTGGTTTTGGAGAAAATGGCGTTTGAAAATATCTAAAGGGCAGCACAATATGCAGTTTTATGGAAATCCAAATAAACATAACAAAAATTTAAAACGCTAAAAATAGTTCTTTTAAAAGACTCTGCTTTTAGAGACCACTATAAAATTACTTTCTGTTTAACCGGAAGTGCTGTAAAATTTGAACTTCTAAGTATGATAACCCTGGTAATTTTAATGGAACAACCTATATATTTTTAAGATTTAAATTCTTTAACCTATTCCTGATATAAAATCTTATAATATAACCATAACCTATCTTTTTTAGTTTTAGGGAAAAACTGCGTTTTTAAAGGTGCAGACGACGACACAAAAATAGAGACATTTTGCACCTCTTATTTTGCAATTCCGTTGTGGTTAATGTTATTCTGAGACTGCGCAGTAACGCAAACATGATCCGTTATCGTTATTAACCATACCAGACTCCTTTAATTACGGATGAATACCGAAGAGCTTATCGTTATCGTTATCGTTATTGGTAAACTGCGTGGTTGCCGAATTGTAGAATTTTTAATATCAATTACTTAAGAAGGTTGAAATTTTAATACCGTATTAATTAAAATATCATTGATACATAGCGAAGAATTAGCGAAAATCCATAGCAGTAATAAAAATAGAATAGTGTAAAGAAATTAAAACGGACTTGCATTTTTAAGGATGTTTTAAATCTGTAATTAATTTACATGTTACAATCTGGCACACTTGCTTTTTATTCTACTACCAAACCTAACCTTATTTTTTGTGTTTTGCTTTTTTGCTTATACTGTATTATTTACATCTATTTTATAAAACAAAATTAAAAAACTGTTTGCATTTATTAAAATATCAATATATAACTTAAGGAGAATAATAGTAAGTATTGATTTTTCGGAAACTTTAAAATTGGTGAACCACAGGCAAAAATAAGGTTATGTGTCGAAAGCGCAGACGCAAGATAAATTTCTTAAAAGAGGCTGCAAAATCTCTGTCTAATACTGCTGTCGTAATCGTTATGTTTAATAACGATAACCATAAGGAGGCCAAAAAACGTCTGTTATTTTAAGAGGTGCAAAATGTATCTAATATCCATGAACCTGTTTATTGTGAGTGTAAGTAAAATAAATCTACCGTAAAAAAAAGTATGGAAATTAAAAGACTAGAAAAACACTCTCTTTACTTTATAAAGAGCAAATCTTTTAATAAAATTTAATTTTTTATAAATTTGTCTTACTTAAGTTAAATGGGTTTTATAAGTCAGTATATTTTCAATTAACAAGTTCTGGTATTTCTGGAAAATAATTAAGCTAAATGAGTTTTTTGTTTGTTTCAATTATTAAATATAGAGGGTGTCCGCTAATTAATAGTACACAGAAAAACCGCCAATTCCTTATGCCAAAATATAAACATTAAACTACACATACCTATATCCAAAAGTTGCTAATAAGGAAGATACAAGGTGTCAAAGTGAAAAAAGATTTTTAATTTACTTTGATAACTTTTAATGCGTTTTAAATATTTTAATGAAACTCAATATCTAGGGTTTTTTGACATGAGCTATTTAGATCTGATATAAATTTTTATGTGTTAACCAGAGGAGGCTGCCATCACTATTTATTTTTTTAAACGTCCTAACTTTTTGTGATACATTGTATGTACCATTTTAGTAAACCAGTAAACTTTTCAATGGATTTTAAAAAATAAAGGTATACTTTGTAAGAATGGCTCTGAGCAACCGTTTTCAAGATATTTGAATTTAAGTTGTTTAGTGCAACCAAAAAATAATTTTATTTAAAGAAACAAAGTTAATGGTGATGATGGCACTTATTTTTGGCCACCCCGTATATACGACCTTACCATGAAAAAACTTAGCCAAACTGAGAATCGCCGTGTTCAAGCATTTGTTCAATAGTCCCTGTGCCAGTAATAAAATGGACTTTATGATATTCTATTCTATTCTATTTTTTTTCTTGGTTTTGGTCCCTTCAGGTCCAATCCACCACTCTCCCCCTTCCGGACTATGTTTTCCAGGGCTTCGTCGGCGGAAAATCTGGATAATCGAGCTCGTAGCTCTCAGAAATTCCAAAAGAAAACAAATAACTCCACAATCGATGCAATGCATAAATTGTCGGCTGTCAAACCAAGATCTGCTACTGGTGTTACGTATAACCTTCACTTTCACTACTGACAGTTCCCATGGCACGCCCATCTATTTCCCGCCATTTGAGAAATACCTCGTGTTCACCATCAAACAGGATACCATCAGCTTATAGGAATCTTCGCTCACAGCGCTTAGATCCAGGAGAAAGATGCCGTCAATTTAGCGTGAATCTTTCCTTGATCCCCGAAGGCAAAAAACGTTAATACGACACCTCTAGCCGCCACTCCGGGAAGAACTTTGTAGTCCTCTACGCACGTCCGCACTGTTCGGAGGTCAAACAAAGAGACTTTATGATAGGAACACATTTTAAACTTTTAGGGGGTCCGTTTTGACAGGTCTACCACGAATATTCATACCGCTATATATGGAAGGGGCAGTTTTTATTTTGTTTACCATGAATCCTGTAGGGGAGGTAGGGAAGCCCCGCCTAGCGGGTAACGACGTCCACCGTCATAATTTTAAAACGCATCCTTTAATCGGTCGGATTTTCATCAATACAAACATTAAACCTAAAATGCTAACTTGGCTGATTTGTGCTTTTAGACGACGAAAAACGTTTTAAATGCAGGCAAATGTAGTTTTTTTTTAGTGAAAATTTAAAAGTTACTTTCATGTCCACAGATGGACTTTACAATAGGACAAATAAATGAACCAAAAATTTACATGTTAAAAAAGTCGTTCATGGCATTTGCTTTTGCTTCTTAACACAACAAGATTAAGTTTGAGAATTTTTTTGTACAGGGGCTCCCAAAACTACAAAATTGTGAAAATGAACCAATTTAAAAATACCTTTATTTTTAATCATTTAGCAAAATGTTAAATAAAAAGGTTTTAGAATTGAATGAGGATTCCATATTCAAAATTTTACATTAAATAAACCATTTTTTTATCACTATATTCTTTTAAATTATGTTTTACACCTTTTCTTACGTAATTTAAAAATGTTTTCTAATCTTCATTTAATTCTTACAACCTTTTTTATTTGGCATTTTGTAAAATTATTAAAACTTAAGGCAGTTTTGTCTTGGTCTCCTCTAAGTTTTTGTTTTTGGTGATTCTGTACAAAACAAACCAAATTTCTCAAGGTAAATCTTGTTTTTGAAGAAGCAAAAGCAGTTGCCATACACAACTTTCTTGAATATTTAAATTTTAAATCCATTTGTGCTATTGTAAAGTCCATCTGTGGACTTACTGTTTATTAAAAATGTAGGTGATTAATTGTATTTTATTATGCATTAATAAAATATTACACATTTTGCAAGGTTTTAAAAAGAAATTGTAATTTTAAAGAAAGAAAATGCGTTATCGGGTAAGACCACTCAAAAGAAATTGCTTTTAGACAAGGGGGCACCAAACCATATATTTGCCATTTAGCTGTGTAAATATTACAAATTTTGTTGGAAAACCACCATGTAATTTGTCTATAATATTTTATAAAAACTTTGTTTTCACTTTCTATCCTTTTGTTCATAATTTTATTAGTTAGAAGAATCTAAATATTTAGGACTTATGATAAATATTGGATAACAAGCAATATGGTTAAATTTATTTAACAATGTTTTACTTTGTAGTATAGTAAAAATATCTTAACTGATAAGAGGCCTATTTTTACAGCATTTTGCATCTTCGCCCACTGGTAGGGTAGTTTTATTTATTTGTTTTTAAATTTCGTTTATTTTTTTAACGTTTGTCTTTAAAATGAGTTAATTATAGACCAAATATTTTTTCTTGTGATACATGGTAATAAAAACAGTATTAAGTATAAAGCTTTGTGTCTATTTTTTCCTTTCACTGTCCTTTTCAGCGAAAAGAAATCATGAATTTTAGGCTATTAACCAATTGTCTCCGGTTTTAGTCGCGGTATTTGGTGTATTTCTTTAGGGTCTAGAACCACCCAGAACGACACCAAAAGTGTTCCTTTTTATTTGCAGTCTATTGTATTTTTAGCAGTTTTGACACTATTGACAGTCTTAAGAACGGTTTCGAGCGGTACTCGAGCATAAAAGGAATATACCAAATAATAAGTGACAACTTTGGCATATGATGCATAAATTAAACATCAACACAACGCGTTAATACCACTTCATTATTGGCTAATCGCCTAAAATAAAGGAATATGTATAAAGACGTTTTTTAAGTATGTCTGGAATGTCCTACATAGTTTTTTAAATAATCATATTTGTTTTCTTAACGTAAAAGCATTCGGGGATACAAGGGTTAATGGAGCTGGGCAAACGGTTCTATGACTCTTTTTCCGGTGCTTTTACGATGGATCCGGCCGTTAATCCCGAATTACAAAAACTTACTTTAAATAATAAGTTTCACTTAAGCTGGCGCCTTTTATTTTAACAGTGCATATTAAATTAGTTAAATATTTAAATTACTAGGAGCCGCATTTACGCATTTACATTATCGTGTTAACCTTAACCCAAGGGTTTAAGGACAGATGACTGAAGTCTTTAAGGTTAGTTTATACATATTTATAAGGTTGCGACATATCCTCAACTTTTAGGCGGTTCGAGGTCGGGGACGCAAGGAAAGCCACTCCACGGAAAAAAGTTGGCAAGACTGGGTAAAATCAGAGCTGATGATCAATCCAGTGGCGTCTAGAATTTGCGCATTTTATTTTACATTGTTTTGGTAGTGATATTTATTGAAAGATGTAATTCCAAATGTTTTTATTTAAAGTAAAAGAATTTACAACTTAATAATAATTAAAAACTGTTGTTTAAACGGTTGTTCTACTAATACAATAAACTGTATATCTCCGGCACTGAACAACATGGCCGAAAAATGGAAGATGTGACGTCATAACACGTCAAAGCAATATGGCCGAATGTCGTGACCTTATATAGACCGACTTTGTAAAGTTTTCAGCTAAAAAAACAAGTTAATGTCATCACTTAACATTTGGAGAATTAAAATTTCTATTTAATATGGTTTGTTTCAAGATACTAGTATAGTAAAAGGAGCTGCAGACTTTTCCCATTTTGTAAAAGCTGAAAGCTTCTAAACGCATGGTCTCAACATAGGTAGAAACGATGGAAGAATATAAAGTTTGACTGATAGTGGCTTTGGCATGTACCAGGTACCAAGGGTTAATTAATTGAAAAATACCTGCTGCTAAAGCTGAACTTTATATTTGTGACTTTGGTATCTACCTATCAGAAGATATTTTCCCAGTCAGCAAACAGTTTTGACAGTTCCAACCCCTTGGCAGACTAACATTTTTGGGTGGCCCCATGGTTCGATAAAGTTATATTCAACTGTTATTTAACAAGATATGACAAAAGTCTTTAATAATAGCTGTAGGGTTTTTAAAAAGGCATGTAATAAAAATATGTTGATGTATTTAAAGTATTCCAAAAATTATATAAAAAAACTAAACTTACAGCAATAACTTTTGTTTAGGACACTCTGTATACATTAAAATATTTTTGGGACATTCCTTTTTGAAAACCCTACAAATTTTAAAGACTTTTTCTTATATTTTGTTAAATAACAAAAATATTGGACTTTCTCGGACCATTGAGCCACTCTAAAATGTTTGTCTTGTAAAAGCAAATGCAGGTAATAATAGGGTAATACTTAAATATGCATGATAACTAAAAATGTAAAGAAATTAATTTATTAGAAAATTAAAATAATTGAATCTAATAATTACAGGGTAAAACCGATTACAAAACTTAAAGCGGGAATTTTATACATGATAAAATGATGGCACAGCTTTATACAGTGCGTGTCTTAAGTCGGGTCCTTCTCTTAACTTTTGATTTATTTGGTATTTTTTATGAAAATTTCAGAAGTTTAGAAAGAAAACATAAACACATTGTAGGTAAGAAATGATAGATATAAATGTCAAACTTGGAGTTGGGCGCAATTTTGAAAAAAAATTGAATAGGAGGGTCTTGTGTTCATTTTAAAGCTCCTGACTCGTGTATTATGTGACAAGTACCTACTTTATAATCCTAATATATAAACTCAATACTTTAACTTACTACAAAATAGCAGTACTTTAAAAATAATCTAAATACCCGATTTAAATGGCAATATTTCTGAAATGAATAAAGTTAGATATACTTAATGTGATATATTTTTTTAAATGCTCTTTTAAAGATCGTCTTATACAAGATTTTTTTAACCTATTCATTATTTTTTGTCCCCCAGGAAAAGTTTAATTGGCTTCAGGCTGCTTGTAACGTAACGTAAACTCCTTAAACGTTGCCTAGACTACGTTATACAAAGTGTTTAATAAACTTAGTTACATTTTTCAACCAAAATTAAAGTTCTCAAATTATTTGTTTTAACTGAATCACTGACTCAAGAGATTTTTGCAATTTTGGTTACAATTTGGTTATTAAAAAAATAACAGAGTGTTATTTAAATGTATTGGGATTAAGGTAATTTTAGCTAGGAACCAATTTAACATCATTCAAATAAAGAATATTATGCTTAATAAAAATAACAACAATAAACGCACTACGAAACGAATAAGTTATGCGAGTAAATACAGAGTGTTTACAAATACATCAAGGCAAAATTAAAAATATTAAATATTTTGAAAGATATATAAACTTTTTAAGTCTGCCAATATTTTAATATATACTTTTTTAAAAGTAATGCAATATACTACCAAATTTAAATTTCATCGTTAACGCAAAAAAAATTAAAATAAAGAAGTTGCCACATTTAAATGTTATTTTTATTTTTTAACATCTTTTCTTTATAAAAAAATTTGATATTATTAAAAATAAAGGTATTTCTGAAAATGTATATTTTTGCCATACCTTGTATACCACTTTAATAAATTAAAATCTAATGATTGCATTAAGGTTTTGGACCATCCAAAACTTTTTATAAAAAGTGTTTTTTTCGTAAAATTAATAATAAGAAAGTTCTCCATATGGTGAAGACTTAACTAGACACGCTGTATAATTCTTTTTATCTCACTCTATTTATTTATAAACAGAAAGACACATGACACTAAACACAAAACTATGCAAAAGTTTTATACAAAACCAAAATTTATGTACTTACCTGGAGAACTTTAAACCAAATTGCAGGAAAGATTTGCGAAGTCTCTTTTTTTGAAAAACCCAGCAGAAGCACACGTTTAACTTTCCCGAGATGAAACGCGCATTTGAATTGGCATCGGAGTTCAGAAATTTTCCAACCACGCGATTTTCCAGCTGCAGCGCATGCTGAAAAGTCGAGAATGTTTTAGGATAAAACTTTAATGGACGAAAAAGTTTTATTGAAAGTTTTAACTTCGATAGATATGTCACTAAGTTTCCAAGTTGTCGATTACCAAAAGTTTTGCGAATTTTGATTTTCTTAAAAGCTCTTTTATTTGTTTTTTTCTTATTTACTTTTTATTTAACATTTAGAGGTCAAAAAAACAAAAACAATGTTTTTTGTCTGTTTTTTTTTTATTTTTATCTTTGGACAATCCACGAAGGCTGAAAGCCTAAATACTAACGTACCGTGGGTGTCTTAAGCAGGGTAAGAGGAAGTTTGTTAACACAGGACTTAAAAACTTAAAGATTTGGGGGCGAAGGAAAGACCTCTGCTGGCAGTAGGTTCCACAGTCTAGAAACTCTAGGGATAAAAGAACGAACGGAATGAAAAGTTCGGGGCTTGTCCAATTGAACCGTAGAGGGATGCATCACGGCAAGGCACCACGAGTTTCTCTGTTGGGAGCTGCAAGAGGGGGATTATACTGGATAATTCGTCGGAGCAGAAGCCGTAAAAGTATCTATAGAAGAGCGATAGATCTACCACAGCTCGACGATGGGCAAGAGAAGGAAGTCTTTGAGTAAGTAAAGGATCATTAATAAGACGAACAGCCCTTCTTTGAATGGCATCAAGAATGCTGAGGGTTGTAGGGGATGCCATTCCCCAGACATGAGAACAATATTCCACAGAGGATCGAATTTGGGACACATACAAAGTGTATAAATTGGAAGGAGAAAAATACTCTTTGGCTCGGAAAAGAAATCCAAGCTTTTTTGAAGCCGCGGTGGCTATAGATACAATGTGTTTATGCCAGTTAAGGTTATTCTCAAATGTGACGCCCACAAGGTTAAATGTGTCCCCGCTCTGCAAAACCTGGCCACTCATAAGCAAAGGATGAGTGTTTGATGATTTTTTTGCGACAAGGAACATGACTGTGTTTTGGATGCATTAATTTGAACGAGATTTTTGGCGCCCCAATCCAATATCAAATTGAGATCCTGTGAAAGAGATATCTGCATCGCTCTGCGTTTGCTTTCCAAGTCGGGTTGAGATATTTGTTTGGGAACCTGAAAAGTGGAGTGAAGGGTACTATCGTCAGCATAACTATGAATGGGATTGGTTGTAGAAGAAAGAAGATCGTTGATGTGAAGAAGAAACAAAGTTGGTGCTAGTACTGAACCCTGAGGCACTCCAGCATTAATTTCGTGAAAACTTGAAAAGTGGCCATCAACAATGACTGATATACGTCGATTAGAAAAATAACTGGAGAGCCAATAGCAGAGTTTAGTTGGAAGACCGTAGGAGGGAAGTTTATTAAGGAGTGCGTCATGCCAGACTTGGTGGAACTGTACTAAGTTAAAAGTTGTTTTAAAGTTAAAATATTATTGGAAGCTTTTTATTTTAAGTTTATAATCAGAAAGTTAGAAAAATTCTTCTATCTACATTAAATTTACAAAGAGCATTTTATTATTGCCCCCCTTCTCCTTTTATTTTTCTGACTGAGACCGACTGGCCCATCATGAAGAATTCGTGACCAATTTATATACATTAAATAGGCTCTGCATCTAGATATTTAGGTGCTACATGTACAGTGCATTTTAATAAAACGAGCCCCCTTATAATTAAGTTATTTTTACATTTGAAGAAAATCCGGAAACACGTCAATTTTAATTTTTAGGGGACACATTTTTGTGCCAAAATTTATTAGTCCGGGGTTATTCTCTCCCCCACCAACACAAGCGTCAAAAAGTTTAAATGGAAAAGAAGTGCTCTATTTTAAACGGTTTTAAATTCTTTCTTTAACAAACTTTAGTTTTTCAAAATCGGTTCGATAGTTTCCTAGAAAATGTACTTTAAATACCTAGTGTCTTTAACCCCTTTGTAACTTTTTTATTTTTAGAAATATGAACATAAGGTTTGATACGGAAGTTTATGTAAATATGCAATATTTCATGAATTTAGTTGTTGTTTGTTACTTCCGGTTTAGCCGGAAACGACCCTAACTTTATTATTTAGAATGGCACCCGGTATATTTTTACATATTTGAATATGGAACGTCATTCTGAGAACAATAACATTCATTTTGCTACTTTTGACATGTAAACTATATATTTTTTTACTTTTGATTTGAAATGCCATTAATACGATAAAACTGTCAATATTGGCCCAAGGGGACACGAAAAAATAGGTGTAACTATTAATTTTGCCGTGATTACTGGATGCAAAATTTAAAGATTTATTACATTTACGGGACCTAATTTAAATTAAAAACTTAAAATATTTTGAAGTTAGGTGTCAAATTGACCATATACCAAGTGTCTTATTTTAAATAATACAGCTGAGGTCGTTTCCGGCTAAACCAGAAGTAACAGAAAACAACCTAATTAAAGAAATATTGCACATTTTGATGATATACCTGCGTATCAAATTTAATTTTGATATTCTAAAAATAAAAAAGTTACAGACGGCTTCAGACACCGGATATTTAAAGTACATTTTTTCGGAAACTACGAAACGAATTTCAAAAAAAAAATTAAAGTCCGTTTAAGAGAGAATGTAAAACCCTTTAGGATAAGGTACCACCTAATCACTTTTCGCATTTAAACTTTTTGACGTTTGTGTTGGTGGGGGCCGGGATTAACCTTGAACAGTTAAAATTTTTGATACAAAAATAAAAATTGACGTATTTTAGGATTTTTAAGAATATTTAAATAAGCCAATTATAGGGGTTTTAATTGAGATGCACCGTATTTTTCTAAAAATCTGTGTAAAACCACCCCGGTATGACGATATAATATACTGGACGTTTCATTATTTAAAATTCGCTTTTACTATCTAAACCTATATATATATATATATATATATATATATATATATATATATATATATATATATATATATATATATATATATATATATATATATATATATATATATATATATATATATATATATATATATATATATATATATATATATATATATATATATATATATATATATATATATATATATATATATATATATATATATATATGTATATATATATATATATATATATATATATATATATATATATATATATATATATATGCTTCAATTTTTTTAAACCATTTCTTATAATTACTTTTGTTTACTTTGTTTCTTGGGATTGAGGTTTTTTATTAATAAAACAATAATTTACATTTTCTGACGTTTCGCCTTACATGGAAGGCTTTTTCAAAGATCTATTTATTTACACATACCTTATATATTAATATAAAAGGTACGTTTTCAAAGAACATGCCAAAAGACTATCATTAAAATAAATAAATAGATCTTTGAAAAAGCCATCCATGTAAGGCGAAACATCAGAAAATGTAAATTATTGTTTTATTAATAAAAAACCTCAATCCCAAGAAACAAAGTAAACAAAGTAAATATATATATATATATAATATATATATATATATATATATATATATATATATATATATATATATATATATATATATATATATATATATATATATATATATATATATATATATATATATATATATTTTAAGGATTTTGAAAGATCTTTCTAAAATAAACTCAGTTTCCCATTTAAAAAATTTACTTTGCTCTCTAAAACCGATTTACAATTAATAAAATAAAACAAAATATATACTTTGTTCATAGTCACTTTAATTGAATATTTAGCCGTGACAGCTGTTTCGTAGTACAACTACATTTTCAAACGTACTGACAAACTAAAATTATGTTACTTATATATAAACAGTAATACCTAATAAAAAACATATTTTTTAAAACAGTTTTAAAATCAATATGGTGCAGTTGTAAAATTTAAAGATTTTATTGTTATATTTTATAAAAGTTTTACAAGGGGTAGATTTCCTAGGTCAATCTGTGTGTTAAGCAGATGTACATTCTGTTTTTATGTTTATAGATTTCAATATTTTCTAATATATCTAGTTTTCGCCCTTTTTGTTCTACATGTAATATTTTTAGGAGTATTGATTTCTGGAAATTTGTGTCCGGTTTCCAGAAAATGGTTTACTGAAATTTGATGTTGTTTTCCCTAACCTATAACATGAGTTATGTTCTTTAAACCTAGTTTCGAAATTTCTTCCCGTTTGTCCAATGTAACAGCTATTACACTCTTCACAAGTAAGCTTATAAACTCCTGATTTTTAAATTTATTTTGTTTATCTTTCACATTAAATATCATGTTTGATAATCGATTTGATGGTTTATGTGCTATTTTCTGGTTTTGTTTAGACAGGGTGTTCGAAATTTTTTGTGATATTTGGCCAAAATAAGTTAGGGTTTTAAATGGTTGGTTTTGTTTTTTAGGTATTTTTGGGTAAATTTGGTTGAGGGTGAGTTGTTTACGTTTCTTATTAATTATAGAGTTTATTAAGGGTGGTGGATAACCATTGTTTTGAGCGATGTTTTTTATAGTGTTTAATTCTTTTCCTAAATTTTCTTTGGAAAGTGGAATGGAAAATGCGATTTACAATTGTTTTTTCCAATTTTCAATATTAAAGAGCGTTAAAAATGCTACTAGTTCGGTAATTTAAACTATTTTTTTAGATAATTCCGAAGTTACCAATGTCAAACACTCAATATGGATGAGGATAGGCTTTATAGTCAGATATTCGTATCTTGTTTATATTCTACAGCAATATCTTATAATATTTTAAAGTTGTTAACTTTTTTATTATTGAGTTGGATTTTTTTTTCATGTACTATTTTTAATACACATAGCACTTAATGTCTATTATACAAATCTTGTATAAGAGAATGAGACAAATTTTACAAAAGGCAAAATGTATAATTTGTGGAAATGCCAAAAATCAAAGCTTATGAAATTTGTATTCTGTCAAAACCCTACTCATCCCAAGCCTCAACAAGAAGTTAATGAGATTAATGTTTTGGCAAAGCATGAAAAATACTCCAATAACCCTAAATAATTATTTTCTTTTCCGGGTGTGTAGGTATACAGGGTGGCCCACCATATTCGACACGGTCTGTAGCTGGATAACCATGGGGTTTTTAAAAAAAGTAAATACTGGAACATATAGAGGTCGGATAAGACCACAATATAAAATTATTTTAGTCTATACAGGGAGTCTCAAAAAAGTGTGACGTATCAAAGTTATTATTTTTTAAATGGAACACCCTATATTTTATGACGGTTTTAGATTCTACTTTAAAAATAACTCAAGTTTGGTTATAGTACTGTAAGTAAGTGTCTAATTTTATTCATTTTTGTGATATTTGATTTTTTTCAAAATGCAGGGTAAAATTAAACTGGCTAAACAGGCTGATTTATTTAAAAAAATAATACTTTTTGTTGTATCCTGTATATCTTAAAAAATAATAGCATTTTGATGAAAAATACGGAGTACAGTATTAACCATGAAGGACAGTATTTTATTTTTTATATATTAACAATTAAAAAAAATAAAAAATGTAAATTTATTCCGTTTCTAATGAAAATTTAAAAAATGTTTTCCAAGTTTGGATAAACATATTCCCAAAATAAATAAAGATATTTTTATATAAGATAAATAAATGTTTTTTTTAATGCTCTTTAAAATATCTTTTTACTAGTAGTTTTTTTGTCCTTTCGGGTCTTCCACCTAGGTCCGACCGCTGCCCCCTTAGGTCGTGCGTTGCATCCTTAGAAGCTTATTGTTTATTGACTCTACTTTTCTCATTTACACGCCATTTATTTTATAACTTAGATGGTTGCTGCTCAGTCCGTCCGAAACAGGTCTGACCTCCGAGCACCGGGCGCACTAGTCGCCGGTCACCCATCCAAGTTATGGCCGCGCTCCACGTTGTTAAACTCCGGTGATCGTCGTTGTCGATCTCACCGGTGTAGCAACGAGCACGGCTTAACGGTGATAAAATATACAGGGTGTCTTCTAACTGCAGTGCTTTAAGGGGGTAATTTTTTATGTCAGTTTATGAAAAAAGTTCCTCTAAACATATGTCCGGACTTCTGTAATTCTGAGATACAGGGTATTAAAGTTTAAAAAAAAAATCGATAATTTTTAAATATCTTTAAAACCCTTTAACCGATTTAAATTAAATTTTGCTCAATTATTTATCGTTAAGGCGCTTGCGCCTGTAAAGCTCAACCTAGATTAAAACTGTTGTGTCCAGTAGCATCTCGGTGAGCACTACAGTCAATATTATTGAGAAATAATTAATAGTTTAAAAAAACTAAAAAACACGCTTTTATATGCAACCGAACTAAAAATTAGAAAATAATTTTTCATTAAAAAAAATATTGTCATTTCATAGTAAAAAGCGTGGGGTGCATTTTACTATTTTTTCATAACTTTTCCATCATAGATATTTGCAAATATAATAATTATAACATTTAATATATTTATCACCCCACGCTTTTTACTATGAAATGACAATATTTTTTAATGAAAAATTATTTTCTAATTTTTAGTTCGGTTGCATATAAAAGCGTGTTTTTTAGTTTTTTAAACTATTAATTATTTTTCATTTTTAGTTTCTGCTACTCTTGACAAAATGGCGAAAAATTTTTTTAATGAACAAGAGTGGCAAATTTTAAAATTTTTCCAACAGATTGCAACTCACTAAAAATTTCTTCTTCATTAAGTAGCAAAGTTTGAAATTTTGCCAACAGATGGCAATCAGGCAATGTTTGGACCGTTGCCAATATATTGCAACCCACTAAAAAATTTCTTCTTCATTTAATAGCAAAGTTTGAAATGTTGCCAACAGATGGCAACCTAGGTGTTGTTTTTATATTTTTATAATATAAAGGAAATTTTTTTCCTGGCGATCCAAAAAAGAATGTTAATTTTTATTAATTGCACATTATGTACATATTATGTATACATTACACATAATGTAATTTTTATTATGGAATCCTTGAACTAATGGTGCAACTAACCCTATATTTTTATTGTTCATAAAAATTGAACACCCATGGTGCAACTAACCAAATTGTTGTAAAAACTAAAAAATTTCTTCTTCATTTAATAGCAAAGTTTGAAATGTTGCCAACAGATGGCATCCTAGGTGTTGTTTTTATAATATAATGGAATTTTTTTCCTGGCGATTCAAAAAAGATAACGGGATACTGTTTTTAAATTATTGCATCTTCATCGGTCCTTGACACGTGTGCAAAGTTTCAAAGAAATCGAATAGCTGGAAGTTGGTTAAAATTAGGCTCAAAGATTCCGTTACATAGATAGATAGATAGATAGTTACAACCCAAGTTAATAAAAGCGTGTTAAAAAAATATACCACTGACTATTTACAAAGTTTTTTTATATATTTTTTCCTATTAAGCAATTAAAAAGCAACCTTTTAGTAACATGTAGTTTTTCGTGTCTAGATTCACTTTTAAGAAAAAAATAAAGCCACTTTAATTTCTTTCAAAAGAACCCATAGACAACATGGTTAAAAACAAAAATTAAAAAAAAAAACAATTATTTGCCTTAAAATAAATGAGCACTTGTGTTTTTTATCGAAAATCCCCATCTTTTTTATTTACTGAGGTCAAAATTGTTTATTTTTTAATTTTGGATTCTATTTTATGCTGTTTATGGCAGTGGCGGTTGGTGATGGCCAATTTGGTGGGCACACCAGCACCATTGTTAAATATACCAAATATTTTTTTAACACGCTTTTATTAGCTTGGGTTGTATGTATGTATGTATGTATGTATGTATGTAACGGAATCCTTAAGCTTAATTTGCACTTTGCACACGTATCAAGGACCCATGACAATGCAATAATCTGCAAACAGTATCCCATTATCCTGATTAGGATCGCCAGGATAAATAAATTCCTTTATAGAATTTCTGTAGGAGAGTAACAGGGAAAGAGCTAGTGCGCGAGTTGCGGACGTACTCTCAGCATTAGGCTGACAGAAACTTGTTCGGAGTAGTTGCGTTCTGAAACCCCATGCAACAGTTAAGCTTTAATTGAAATGATTAGATTAGGAAATAGTTCGTGAAACATTTCAATATCACATGTCCGCAGAAAACTAATTGATATATCGAACTAAAAATGAAAAATAAATAATGTTTAAAAAACTAAAAAAACACGCTTTTATATGCAACCGAACTAAAAATTAAAAAATAATTTTTCATTACAAAGAGTTTGTATTACAGTAATAAAAGGTCAAACAATGAATCATAATTATATACTTTAAAATAGAATTATAATAAAATTTAAGATAATAACAGAATAATTCACTTCAGAATAAAAGCGTGGGGTGCTTAATATATTAAATGTTATAATTATTTCATTTGTAAATATCTATGAGGAAAAGTTATGAAAAAATAGTAAAATGCACTCCACGCTTTTTACTCTGAAGTGAATTATTCTGTTATTATCTTAAATTTTATTATAATTCTATTTTGAGGTATACAGGGTGATTCAAAAGTAAGCGGCATCCTTTCAGGAGCGTAATCCTTGCATAAAAATAAGGCAAAAAGTTCCTATAAACATATGGCCGAAAATGCATATTAAGGGAGCTACAACCCTTGAAAGTTACTGAAGAAATTAGGTTTTATTTAATATCTTTATGATTAAAAAAGGAAGTTTTTGAAACTTTTCAAGGTTATATTTTTTTAGTGGCCAATTTTATGGTGAAACCAATTTTTCGCCTTGACGCTTCTAAGGGGTGGTTTTTAAGGGTGTAGGGAATAAAACCCTTACTAACTTTTCCCCTTTATAAGATTTTAACTTTTTGATAGCTTTTTCTGAAAGTAGCTCCCTTAGGAAGCATTTTCAGACACATGTTTATAAGAACTTTTTGTTCGTCTTATTAAAAGCTACAAAGCCTTTATTTTAAAAATTGAAAAAAATTTTTTTTTCAAATGAAAATAGGGTCAATCCTGCATTGAAGTGTTTACGCGCGATTTTCTCGAAAACTATTGCCCCTAGCGACTTGAGGCAAGAGTACCTTTTTTGGTAAAAATCATTGGACTTTCAGAAAAAGCTATCAAAAGGTAAAATCTTATAAAGGGGAAAAGTTAGGGTTTTATTTCCTACACCCTTAAAAACCACCCCTTAGAAGCGTCAAGGCGAAAAATTGGTTTCACCATAAAATTGGCCACTAAAAAATATAACCTTGAAAAGTTTCAAAACTTCCTTTTTTAATCATAAAGATATTAAATAAAAACCTAATTTCTTCAGTAACTTTCAAAGGGTTGTAGCTCCCTTAATATGCATTTTCGGCCATATGTTTATAGGAACTTTTGCCTTATTTTTATGCAAGGATTACGCTCCTGAAAGGATGCCGCTTACTTTTGAATCACCCTGTATAATTATGATTCATTGTTTTACCTTTTATTACTGTAATACAAAGTCTTTGTAATGAAAAATTATTTTCTAATTTTTAGTTCGGTTGAATATAAAAGCGTGTTTTTAAACTATTATTTATTTATTGTGGATTATTACAGTATATAAAATCACTTTAGCCCCTTATCTAATTACTTATAATAAGAGGCCTAAATAAAATTTTAAACATTAGTTTTTACCTATGGTGCGGGTTGTGCCCATCAAATTGGTCATCACCAGTCGCCACTGGTTATGGATACTATTTAGTATGACTTAAAGTGGCATCATTTTTTTTCTTAAAGACAAAGCGAGATTCAAAAAATACAGGAAACTAAAAAGTTGGATTTTTAATTGCTTAGTCGAAAAAAATTTAAAAACTTAATAAAAAAAAGTCAGTGGCACTTTTTTCCTTGATAATATTTGCTGTGGCGTCCACTAAGACTTCACTAGACCCTATAATTGTAATTAATCTAGGTTGAGCTTTAAAAGCTATTTTTAAATTAAATAGATGTACCAAATTTCATTCAAATCTGTTAAAGCGTTGTTTAATATCGACTTTTTTTTAAACTTTAACGCCCTGTATCTCTAAAATAAAGAAAGCCCGAAAATATGTTCATAAAAACTTTTCTTCATAAAATGGCATAAAAAATAACCCTTTTAAGTTTTGAATCGCAGTTAGTAGTTAAAAAAATATCACAGTTTTTCGTACTCTGTATATCATAAGAGATATTAAAAATTCGATAACCGTTTTAAAAATTAACATTATGAAGCTAAGGGGGTAAATTTATATCTTTAAGCCCAGTAAACTTTTTAAAGGGTTTGCAGAATCTAATCAGAAACAAATAAATCCTTGTCTAGTTTAAAGATAGGTATAACCAAGGTTAGTTTATATTTATAAGGTTGCGACATATCCTCAACTTTTAGACGGTTCGAGGTCGGGGACGCAAGGAAGGGCACTTCTCGGAGAAAAGTTGGCAAGACTCGGTAAAAATCAAAGCTGAAGATCAATCCAGTGGCGTCTAGAATTTGCTCATTTCATTTTGCATTGTTTTGGAAGTGATATTTGTTGAAAGATGTAATTCCAAATGTTTTTATTTAAAGTAAAAGAATTTACAACCTAATAAAAATTAAAAACTGTTGTGTAAACGGTTGTTCTACTAATACAATAAACTGTGTATCTCCAGCACTGAATAACATGGCCGAAAAATGGAAGATGTGACGTCATAACACGTCAAAGCAATATGGCCGAATTTCGTGACCTTATATAGACCGACTTTGGGTATAATTAATTATACTTTGCCGTATTATGTAAAACGTATCATTAAAGAGATAAAATAAAACAGTTTTTTTAATTAAAAAAAATCACTTGGGCATAATGATGATAAAAAATAACCAATTTTAAATACTCCGTATATTAGATAAAATGTTAATTTAATGACTCTCGAGGGAAAAAATCTTCATAAATTATTTAAAGTGGTAAAAAGCACTTTGGATTTTAATTTATTTAACATTTTAATGCTAATATTATCGTTTTGTTTTGATAAAATTTTTATTTGTACCTATTCCCCAAGCGATCATATTAAATAAATAAAATACTTAATTTTATTAAAGCGTTATGGTTGGTGTAATAAACAATTCTATTTTATTAATAAAAATAATGGAGTACTGTTTTAAAAATAGCCTTCTTTACTAATTTGCCAAACTGCTTTAATAGAATCTCCTCATTAAAATAAGAAAAATAGTTTTTACAGGGTGTGCGCTTATTAATGGTACAAAGAAAGAGCACAGATTCCTTATGTCAAAATAATAATATTTAACCAAACATACTCATATCACAAAGTTGACAATGAGGCAAGGTTAGTTTATATTTATAAGGTTGCGACATATCCTCAACTTTTAGGCGGTTCGAGGTCGGGGTCGCAAGGAAGGGCACTTCACAGAGAAAAGTTGGCAAGACTGGGTAAAATCAAAGCTGATGATCAATCCAGTGACGTCTAGAATTTGCGCATTTTATTTTGTATTGTTTCGAAGGTGATATTTGTTGAAGGATGTAATTCCAAATTTTTTTCTTTAAAGTAAAAGAATTTACAACTTAATAAAAATTAAAAACTGTTGTGTAAACGGTTGTTCTACTAATACAATAAACTGTGTATCTCCGGCACTGAACTACATGGCCGAAAAATGGGAGATGTGACGTCATAACACGTCAAAGCAATATGGCCGAATGTCGTGACCTTATATAGACCGACTTTGGGTATAACTAATTATACTTTGCCGTATTATGTAAAATGTATCATTAAAGAGGTAAAATAAAACAGTTTTTTTTATTTAAAAAAACACTAGGGCATAAGGATGATAAAAAATAACCAATTTTAAATACTCCGTATATTAGATAAAATGTTAATTTAATGACTCTCAAGGGAAAAAATCTTCATAAATTATTTAAAGTGGTAAAAAGCACTTGGGATTTTAATTTATTTAACATTTTAATGCTAAAATTATCGTTTTGTTTTGCTAGAATTTTTATTTGTACTTACTCCCCAAGCGATCATATTAAATAAAAAGGACACATAGAGTAATGTTTTAAAAATAACCTTCTTTACTAATTTGCCAAAATGCTTTAATAGAATTTCCTCATAAAGATAAGAAAAAAGTTTTTACAGGGTGTGCGCTTATTAATGGTACACAGAAAAACCACAGATTCCTTATGTCAAAATATTAATATTTAACCAAACATACTCATATCACAAAGTTGACAATGAGGAAGATACAGAAAGTAAAAAAAAATAAATACTTTTTTTGATAATACTTGATAGGCATTGACGCAGCCCGGCTGAGCGGGGCAGTGCCCGGAGGTAAGATATGATAAAAATAGGTATTTTTATCCTGTGATGCATCATGGGTAATGTGTCAAACGTTCGCCCCACCACGAATGTCTCAGACACGCTTGCCAAGCGAATGCATGCAAACTCCTTCACTAATAAAAATTATGTTTTAACAATAGATAAGTGTTTATTATTTTCACCCTTCTACAATAATAGTAAATAAAAGAATCAAGTAAAAATTTTGACCTAATCTTTCTCTATTGTGTCCTCAATTTCTCCGGTTAAACAGGTTTTTCCAAAGCGCAGTTTATCATATAGCTCTGTTTTCAATGGCGGATTAACGTATAAGCACTACAAGCACGTGCTTGGGGCCCCTGTTTTCCAGGGGCCTCCATTCTCTGCTGTCGTTCTATTTTATACCTACATTTTATCGAGATTCACCCACATGTCCGAGATCACAAGGCGCGAGCAGTCCGGAAGTGACCCTCATACTGTAAATATGATAATTACGTTTTGATATTACCTGTTTTTGACTTGAGTAAATCGTGTGCCAATTTGTATCATTCTTTATCAGATCATCTCGGTGATATGAGAAATCATTTTGAAAAATTTGAAGGCGCGGCAAGAAAAATGTTTCCTAATGGGAAATATAAGGAAACTCGAAGACGAACTAGGAAAAAACAAGTAAATGATGGAAAGGCGGAAGAGTTTGAATCCTAGAGACAAATTCCGCATTAAGACTTTTAATGTAATAATTGACACACTTAATGCTCAAATGCAAAGAAGAGGTAAGGTATACCACGAACTTACACAATTTTTTTTAATTTCTTGCGGATCTAAATAAAGTATGTTCAGAATATGAAAACGATATCTAATTACTAATAGAAGCTTACTTAGAAGACTTTAATGAAAACTTTCTCGGCGAATAAAATCATTTTCTTAAATATGTTCAAATAAAATAATATGAAGCTTCAGAAGCAAAGGTTGCCCATTTCGATCTACTTATATGAAATGATTATTAAGGATAAAGTAAAGGTCTTTTCCCAAACATAGAAGTGGCATTTAAAATCTTTCACAGCTTAATGATTACTAACTGCTCTGCTGAACGATCTTTCTCACAACTGAAAAGATTAAAAAACCCACAAAGAACAAAAATCTGTCAAGACAAGCTTAATTCTTTAGCATTAATGTGTATTGAGGCAGACATACTCCGTCAGATTAATTTTGACGGTGTAATCTCGGAGTTTGCTCTGAATAAGGCAAGGAAAAAAATGTTTTAAGTTTTAAATTATACCTACTACATTTTCTATTTTGATAAACTTTCCTTTTATACTTCCTTCCACCTTCCAGCAATAGAGGGCCTACACAGCCTCTGTGCTTAGGGCCTCGGAAACTCTTAATCCGCCACTGTCTGTTTTATATAAAAAGTACAATAATATGGTATATTATGGTCCCGTGGCGTCGTCGTTTTTACATGCGTACCGATCACTTACGGTGTGTACTAAGACCGAATCGTCGTCAATGCCCTTTTTTTATTATTTATTTTAAATTTTTACAGATAATGTAATATTATCAACACTTTTATTTAGTTTTGTTAAAATTCTAAAAATAATATTTTTAGTTATTGTTCTCATGGGACAAGGGACAACTGACATAACTAATAACTATTATTTTATTAAGGGCATTGAATTGTTGCTAAATGTACTATATTTTATTACTATAATAGGCTTGTTCGTATTTTGTATCGTGCGCATGTGTCTAGTGTGCAAACGGTTTCCAACTGCTGCAGAAACAAACCTAACAATAACAATTAGTTGTCCGTTTACACTTAACATTTTTAAGCCAGGTCGAACAATTCGCCAAACATCTGTCCAAACTAGGCAACCTGTTTGCGCGCTCCTTTGACGCCAAACAACTGACAAGCTCTGAATCATCGGCAAATTATTCGCCAAGCCCTTGATTGATAAGGAATAACCTCCTCTGGCAGCAAGTTCCACATTCTAGAAACTTTTGAGATAAACGAGCAAACAAAGTGAGGTGCCTGTCCAGTTGGACCGTATAGGGATGCATACGTGCGGCACTACGAGTTTTTCTGTTGGGAGTTGCAAGTAAAGGGACTATACTGGATAATTCCTCAAAGCAGAAGTCGTGAAGGTGTCTATAAAAGAGCGATAGATCCCCTACAGCCCAACAATGGGCAGGAGAAGAAAGTCTTCCAGTAAGTAAAGGATCATTAATAAGACCGCTCTTCTTTAAATAGAATCAAGAATGCTAAGGGTTTTGGGGAACGCCATTCCCCAGACTTGAGAACAATATTCCAGAGGGGGTCGAATTTGGGATACATACAAAGTTTATAAGTTAGAAAGGGAAAATATTTTTGGCCACAAAGATAAATTCAGGCTTTTTTGAAGCCGCCGCGCCGCGCCGTGGCTATAGATACTATGTGTTTATGCCAGTTAAGGTTACTTTCAAATGTGATGCCCACAAGGTGAAATTTTTGGGATCCCAATCCAATATTAAATTGAGGTCCTGTAAAAAGATATCTGCATCGCCCTCCGTTTGCTGTCAAAGTTGTGCTTAGAGATTGGTTTGAAAACCTGAAGGGTAGTATCGTCAGCAAAACTATGAATGAGATTGGTTGAGGAAGAGAGAAGGTCGTTGATGTGTTTGTATTCAGTACATCTGGATTATTTTGCTCTTTTAGCGGCTACTCTTTTCCACAATTAATATAATTTATAGTTTTGCTGACGACAGCACCCTTAATTTATTTATCACAGTTTTTGAATCCAATTTCTAAACCTAATAGGGAAACCAATGGCCGAGCGATGCAGGTATCTCTTTGCAGGACCTCAATTTAATATTGGATTTAAGCGCTAAAAATTTTCTCAAAATTTTTTTTTTTTTTGATCTTATTAAGGCACAGAAAATAATTTTATTCAAAGCGTCGGTATTTTAATCTTCCTTAAACAAAAACTAAAACTCGAACCCGAATTATAAAGCTTTCAACGATTTCCGGTAAAAGAGGTCTCATTAATGTTTTAAACAAGGGCAAAAGTGTCACCAAACTGAAAAGATTTGATATTTAAAACTCCACCTTAAGGATTTATGAGGTTATTTTTAACAGGTTTTAAAATATAAATAATGTCTTAGTTTCTTTCAAAAATGGGAAAAGGCATTATTAATTTAAATTGTGGGGTGTTTTAAAGTTTTTTTTTTATCAATAAACTTTCTCAAAAAGCTGGACACAATAAAGTTAGATACGAAAATATGTCAATTTTCCAAAAAAATTATTCCTACCTTTCATATTAGTTACTAAATCTTTGCGACATCACCTATGGTTACTTAATTAATTTTTTTCAATTATAACCACCTGGGTACAATAATAAAAATGGTCCTAAAATAATCAAGTTATCTTATTTTTTTCTTAAATCTCACATTCTCACCTAAAACATTTTTTTATTTAAAACTGGAGCAATCTCCGGTTAAACCGGAAGTGACTAAAAATAGGCAAGAACTTTTCTCTTTTTATACTGTTGTATACCAAGTCTCATTTTGGTATCCCTAATCTCTAGGAGTTACTAACTACTGGTCTAATAAATTCGGTCTGGGCAGGTGATTTTTTTTTTGACGCAAAAATAAAAATAGAAAATCTTAATTAAAGGAAATACACCTCTAAATATTATTATTAAGGGCTCATACCTTTACGATACTAGAGAATTATTGCAAGTTGCCTTATTAAACTCGGGTATTATTAATACCGCCCAAACAGAAAAAACTTTCCATTAAGCAATCCCCCATATAAGTAAAGCATATAGTAAGAACATTTTAAAAGCGCAAATTCGGTACCCTTTGAAAATAATACAAAAAACATAAAAAAGGACGCCTGCAATCGGAATATTTTATACAAAGGCGCCGGTACCCTTTACAGCCACGCGCCAATACACTGTGGGATAGAAATCCATTATTTTGGCCAAAAAGCAACTTTGAAATTTTAATGGCTCATGCTGTTTATTTCAAAGTAGATACTCCAAACTACATGTACGCAAAATTATAAAAGATATGACGACTTCTATTAGGGTAATAAGAAACTTGAAAATGTATTTTAAGTAAACATAAATATACAACTTGTTTACTAAAAAAGTAAAAGAGTTTAAATAATAAGAGCTATTGTAGTGTTTCCGATGCAGTCTCGCGAAGTCTCGCTACTTTTGTCAAAGATTTTTTTACCTTTTTCTTTATCAGTTTTTGTATTTACAATTGCCTTCCTACTTTTTGCTACTTCTGAGTGTAAGGACAGATACAAGATTTTTTATAATTTACAAGGTTTTCCATTTTAAAATTTAATATGTTTTATCCTACACTGTATATCCTAAAAGATCAAAGCATTCTAATGAAAGATATGGATTCTACAGAATCTACCCAACAAAACAGTGTTATTATTTATTTTATACGTTAAAAAATAAAAAAGTTGGGAAGATGTACCTCTATTACGCTTCTTAGAATAATTTAAAATTATTTTTCAGATTTTGATGGTCATATTTCCGAAACTAATTGAGATAGACACATCAAATGTAGTATTTTTCTAAAGCATTTTAAAAGATTTTTTTGGTGGTGATATAATATTTAGGGTATTTCATTTAAAAAATCATACCTATTGTCGTACCCTGTATATCATATGAGATAATAATCATCGGATTACTAATTAGAATACTACCGAATTAACCAAACAAGCTGACATTTTAGTTTATTTTTTACAAAAAAATAATAATCTTAAGTGGGGTGTAAATTTATAATAACATGTAATACGTTTTAGGTTTCCAAAAGCATTTGTAACAATTTATAATATTTTTCCAGTAAAAAGCACCTCATTTTAAGTTAGATTGGTAAGTTTCAGAATGTTTTAAGTATTTTTACTTTTAAAAACTTTTCGATTTTGTCGTCGGCAGCCGTTTGGCTATACGAACAGTTCCGAAGTTAAAATAGGACCAAAATAAGGCACGACCCAAAACTGACATAAATAAAGCCAGGCACTATCCTTATTAAGGGAGTCCTTATTCCACCATTCATCTGCGCAAGCTCAGATGTCACAATAAGGCCGGTATTATTAGTGGCCTTATTTTACTGTGAAATATTTCCCTACTTTCTTTTCGTGTCCTTAAACAATATTATATATATATATATATATATATATATATATATATATATATATATATATATATATATAAACTACGCAACAGTAAAAGTGAGCCACGCGATTTTCTCACTCATTTTCAAACAGGTATAACTTTAAATCGAGTGAACGAATTGAGATATACTTTTTTGCATTTGAAAGGTCAATTCTCCTAGATTTGCATGTTATATGTGACATTTGTTTGAAATCGAATTTTCTATGATATACAACGCGTGGGAAGAAGCTATGTAAATTTTATAATTTTTCATCCATCTCCCATTTTGTTAATAATGATTCAAAGGTGAAAATTATGTCTTGTGTTTAAAGGTATACTCCATATCTCGGGACGTATTTGACGGTTTTTAATTACCCCTCTGAAACAAAAGAAAAACGTTTTTTTTTCTAGAAAGCCAAATTTTCACGTATTTGTATGGTGGAAAAGAAATCTTGTAATATGAGATGAGTAATCTGGATGTTTTTATATAAACCTGGTTAAAGACATACAGTGTGACTTAAAATAAACAATTAGCTCATTGTATAGATGTTGTGTAAGTTTTTGTATATATTTTTTTATTGTATTTGTACTCATTTTGTATGTTTACTATTTTCTAATACTTTTTTATATACTATTTGGAGGAAACTCTGTAATGTATTATTAATAAATAAATTAAATTAAATTGCTTTCCAGGGTGATCGGTCAAAGCCAAAGCTGTAGATACCTCAAAAGAAACTTAATACTGCATTATTTTGAGCAGGTCAATATTTTCTTGTCTAGACCAATTACCAATAATGACTGAACGGTTTATCAAAATAAGGTTATTTTGTTTCCAAGTTCAAAAAAATCTATCAAAAGGGGCTTTAATTTAATCAACAAAAGATATTTCTGTTTAGTTGAGCTGACGTAAAACTAAAAAATGTATTTATTTCTAATAATTTTCCCTAAAAAAATATTATAACTTTTGTTTGAATTTTTAGTAAATATGGATTGCATTTTTTAACGATTTTCAATTAAAAAATCATTGAAATGTTTTGTTGTTGACTTACTAAAGGAATATAATTAAATTTTAAAAAAGTTAATAATTTTTTAACTAAATTTTTCTAGATTTTTAAAATTTAAATATACAGGGTCATCCAAAGTAAGTGTCCGTCATTGGTAACTTTAAGACGTTATTATTCGAAGAAATACAAAATATTTTAAATTAGCAGACTAGTAGTATTTTTAAAGGCTTTTAGGTAAAGAGTAGAAAAAACGATGGGCAAACGAATGTTTGAATTAGAGAACAAAAACCCTTTTTACATGGAACATCCTGTATGTTTTATCACTATCCGAAAAATCTTTTAAAATCCTTTAAAAAGTGTACTTGTGATATGTGCATATTTTTAAAATATTTTTATTCTCAGAAATTTAATACTTAATTGGCATTTTTAAATAAAACACCCTGTCTATTGCAGTAACATTAAATAGATATTTTTAAAGAGCATATTACAGCTATAGGCAATAGGTTTATTATCAGAAATAAAACGGGTAAAATATTTACCATTTCTAAGATTGGGATGGCCATATTTTCAAAATGGTATTTTCTTAAAGCTTTTTAAAATACCTTTTTAATAATAATACCATATACAAGGTGTTTTTATATAAAAATCCAGTTTACTATTAAAGTCCTGATGATGGCCGTATTTCAGAAACTATGAAAAATTGGATATATCACTTTTTTAAAAGATATTGAAAGATTTTTCCAATGGAAATATAATATACAGGATATTTCATTTAAGAGGGTACATTGCCTAGTAACTCAAAAACTCTATTGTCAATTGTTTTTCTAAACTTTAGTCTTAAAGAGCGTAAAAAATGCAAATAGTTTGCTAATTTAACCTATTACTAAACCTGACTTGGAAAACAAACGCAGAGCGATGCAGATATCTTTTTCGCAGGATCTTAATTTAATATTGGATTGGGCGCTAAAAATCTCGTCCATTAATAATTCATCAAAACACAATCATGTTCCTTGTCGCGAAAAGAGTCATCAAATACTTATCCTCTACTTATGAGCGGCCAAGTTTTACAGAGCAAAGACACCTTCAATCTTGTGGGCGTCACATTTGAAAGTAACCTTAACTGGCATAAACACATTGTATCTACAGACACGGCAGCTTCAAAAAACTTGGATTTCTCTTTCGAGCCAAAAGTATTTTTCGCCTTCTAATTTATACACTTTATATGTGTCCCAAATCCGACCTCCCTTGAAATATTGTTCTCATATCTGGGGCATGGCGTCCCCCACAACCCTAAGCATTCTTGATTCTATTCAAAGAAGAGCTATTCGTCTCATTAATGATCATTCACTTACAGAAAGGCTTCCCTCTCTTGCCCATCGTCGGGCTGTGGGGGATTTATCGCTTTTTATAAGTACTTTCATGGCTTCTGCTCTGAAGAATTGTCCAGTATAGTTCCTCCACAACAGAGAAACTCGTGGTTCCGCGCGTATGCATCCCTATAAGGTCCAACTGGACAGGCCCCGAACTTCCCACTTTGTTCGTTCTTTTATCCTTAGAGTTTCTAGGTTGTGGAACTTGCTGCCCGCGGAGGTCTTTCCTTCCCCCAAATCTTCAAGTATTTAAGTCCCGTGTCAACAAACTCTCTCTTACCTCGCTTAAGACACCCACGGAACATTAGTATTTAGGCTTTTAGCCTTCGTGGGTTGTCCAAAGATAAAAAAAAATCGATTTCGAGTAATAACGAAGTTACCAATGACAGACATTTAATTTCGATGACCCTGTATACAAGTATTGTGTCAGAATATTTTTGTCAGCAACTGTGTATTTTATTAAGTTAAAAAATACTTCGTTATCTGACTAAGTTAAAAAATAAAATTGTTATTTAAAAATACCTTTTAACATCTGCCTAAAAACCTAAAAACCTAATTTGGTGTTATCTATTCAAAAAAGTTTTAATAAAATGTATTTCTTATGGACGAAACACATTTACGAATTCTTAATAAATAAATCCAAACCACTGATATAAGGAATGAGCTCCTAATAAAAAGTTTCAATTTCATCGTTATGATTTTTTTTCTATTCATAGCAATATGAGCAAAAAGATGGTTAACTTTTTAGACCTCTGTCTAGACTTTCTAATTTTATATATTTGATTAGGAAAAAGAGATGTTAGAATGCTGTTTTTTAATTTTTTTAACTGCAAACCATACTACTGAAAATAAACGGCGTGTTACAAAAATTTTGAAAAAGTGTCGATTTTATAGTCTCTTTTTAACTCGGAACACTAAACTCAGCGTGGTCTGCAAAGTGAGCCTCCGTGGTGACGACTACTTCCTAATTTGACTCAAATTTCTGCCCGAAAAGTGACTTTTTAAATTTGGAAACAAAAAGAAGTCGCACGGGGACAAGTCAGGAAATAAGGTGGATGGAGCAGGAGTTCGTAGCCCAATTCGACCAATTTGGCCGTGACAACGGCGAATGTGTAAACCCTGTGCGTTGTCATCTCTCTCTCTCTCTCTCTCTATTTTTTTCTTAGTTTTGGTCCCTTCAGGTCCAATCCACCACTCTTCCCCTTCCGGATTATGCTTTCCAGGGCTTCGTCGGCGGAAAATCTGGATAATCGAGCTCGTAGCTCCCAGAAATTCCAGAAAGAGAACAAAAATAATTCTACAATCGATACAATGCATAAATTGTCGGCTGTCAAACCAAGACCTGCTGCTGGTGTTACGTATAACCTTCACTTTTACTACTGACAGTTCCCATGGCACGCCCATCTATTTCCCGCCATTTGAGAAATACCTCGTGTTCACCACCAAACAGGATACCATCAGCTTATAGAAATCTTCGCTCACAGCGCTTAGATCCAGAAGAAAGATGCCGTCAATTTAGCGTGAATCTTTCCTTGATCCCCGAAAGTAAAAAACGTTCGTACGATACCTATAACCGCCACTCCGGGAAGAACTTAGAAGTCCTCTACGCACGTCCGCACTGTCAAACAACAACAACAAACAACGGAGGTCAAACAAAGAGACCTCTGTGCGTTGTCATGGAGGAAGAGTACTTTTATCGAAGTTCACGAAACGACGCAGAAACTTTTCGGGTTGCGCTTAAACAAAGTAAAACATTGCACCCATCTCACCAATAGCTTTCTAATGAAGGATATGAGCCACGCTGTCTTTTGAGATGCCTACTGTCTCAACCATCTCACGCACCTTTAATCGACGGTCTGCCAATACTAGATTGTGGATTTTTGTTACGTTATCCCCTCTGATAACCGTCTTTGGAACTCCTGGGCGTAGCTTATCAAAAACAGACGTGCGACCACGTTAAAACTCGTTAAACCAATTATTGGCGGTGGCCAGCATCCCAAAGCGTTCTTTGATTTAGCTGCTCGACTTTCCTTTCAAAAACAAGAGTCGAATCACCTACCGAAATTTTGTTCTTTTTTCCATTTTTCTGAAATCCGCTGACACGTCCTTTTTACAGGAGGTGAAAACAAAATTACGACTCCAATTCGACTGAAATTTTGATAGTAGCCGTCTACGAGAATATTCCAAACAATAGTTTATTACTCTTTTAATAGTGGCGCCATTCGGCAGTAAGGCAAAGTACTTATCCAACTGCCTTCGTATCTCGTATGTGGCAATAATGGGAAAATAAGAAGATCAGTATCTGTAGAAAACGATACTAGATATTTACAAAAGATGTTTCCGTTGGTCTAGACGTTTTTATGAAAACGATTTGGAACAAGGGTAAAAGGATAAAGGAAATTGGAACATTGAACCTTACGTGCAGGAATTGCAGGATTGCAGAATTTACAAAAGAGCTTTTCTAAAGCTCAAAGTACAAGGTGCATTTTACTAACGGCCAATTTAAACGTTTGCCTTGTAACACTTAAATATTATTGTGTAAGTTTGCATATACAATAAATAAAGGTAAATTTAAACGTGAAAATGTTTAAATAGCAAATTTATTTTACGTTAACCTGACAGCTTTAGTATACTATGATAAATTGTTACCTAGTAGCTAGTGGTAATCCGAATGGGACAAATAAATTTACGACCAAACTTTTAAGGATGATTTATAGACGTAAATCATGAACTGTTAGACTTTTTAAGGTAAATAACAAACACCTGTTTTAAAGACGTTTCATTGGTCCTTTAGAAAACTATAGAAACCACACCGCCATTTAAAAGGTGCTTTAAATGTAAACCAACGTATACAACGTATAAATAACTATACAATAAAGATAATAAAAGTCCTCCCCCCTTAATCTTTTTAATGGAAGATATTGAGGTCAAGTAAAATTTGGGTATAAGGGTGGCACTTAAACTACTAAAAAACTAAAAGAAACTAAGTAACACATGCCGTTTAAATAAACCCCTTCGGTGTATGCACGGTCTGTAGCGGGGACATTCGTTATCGGATATCCTCGGGCGTTTTCGCGCTGATGGCTCCGAGATATTCGCATGCGCCTTTCGTCAAATATTTATAGTCCCTGTGCTAGTGAACCCTTTGAGTGATGTTGGGAGACTCTTTGTTTGACCTCCGGACAGTGCGGACGTGCGTAGAGGACTACAAAGTTAGTGCCGTTACGAACGTTTTTACCTTCGAGGATCAAGAAAATATTCACGCTAAATTGACGGCATCTTTCTTCTGGATCTAAGCGCTGTGAGCGAAGATTCCTATAAGCTGATGGTATTTTGTTTGGTGGTAAACACGAGGTATTTCTCAAATGGCAGGAAATAGATGGGCGTGCCTGGGGAACTGTCAGTAGTGAAAGTGAAGGTTATCACGTAAACACCAGTAGCAGATCTTGGTGTGACAGCCGACAATTTATGTATTGCATCGATTGTAGAATTATTTTGTTTTCTTTTGGAATTTCTGGGAGCTACGAGCTCAATTATCCAGATGTTTCGCCGACGAAGCCCTGGAAAGCATAGTCCGGAAGGAGGAGAGTGGTGGATTGGACCTGAAGGGACCAAAACCAAGAAAAAAATAGAGAGAGAGAGAGAGAGAGAGAGAGTGACGTTGGGCCTGTAAGGCTAGAAATTTCTATAGTGTTGAGTCATAGCTGCTAAGTACGACAATCATCACCTGGCAAGCACCAGCCCTGCACGTCATCACCCTGTATATTTTTAAAAGTTGAAAAAATAACAGAAGAAAAACTTGGAGCTCTAAGCTTAAATTTTTCTAGAATTTAGTTCATTCATCCTAAGGTTTAACAAAAAAGTGACAGGCGTTTTCGATGAGCACAAGTACCTGCCAGGCGAACTAAAAAGTGTGGCTGATTCGGATGGCCATATTTCCAAAACTAATAAAGTTAGATGTACCCAATGTTGTGTTTTCTTAAAGCTCTTTTATAGCTTTTTTAAAGATCCGAGCCATTTACCGAGCCCCAAGACGCGGTATAGCATTAAATACCAAACCAAAAAGGGGACCAAAGTTGGCGTGACGTCACTATTTTGTTATCCGAAATTAGTTGGTATTTAACCAGCCAACGTAAAGGATTTTTTTACTTATTCTGTCTTACAGCTGCTAACAAGCTTATCTAACAGTTGACGTCATTATGATGTGAATCAAAAAAATAAAAGCGCTTACCGCCAATACCGCCCTTATAATAAAAAGCCTAAATAAAATTTTAAACATTAGTTTTTACCTATGGTGCGGGTTGTGCCCACCAAAATGGCCATCACCAGCCGCCGCTAATAATAAAATTCAGGCACGTGTTTTCAAAGTTTGAGGTTATTTTTTCTTTTTCCAGGATTTTTTCATCAGATCTTAACTTGATTCGAATGGGACCACCTCGGAAGTTCACAATTTCAAAGAAAAAATAATTTTTAAAATCTATCCACCATTGACGAAGTATTTGGCGTTCCTTAATTAAAAATTATATTATTCTTTT